>CAWUDS030001925.1:0-46581 GCA_963859935.3 Lathyrus sativus
TTAAAGAAAGCATCCAAAACCAATTAAAATGGTACAATAAAATTCCCACAAAAATATATCACAATACCTCAACGTGTGTATGAGATCCCTGCAAAAGGATTGACATTTAAATTGTGTTTTGATAGGTCAAAGAAATTCAACAAAATGATAGCACCAGCATTGGCCTTTTTATGACGACCCAAATGTAAAAAATCCAAAGAAAATGTCAAAAAATGGTAAAATTATAATTCCAGTTTTATTAAATCCTAGACATCTTAAAGATTCAGCACAAAAAAATGGGGATCAAAAAGACTAATTTTCCTATTTTTTATGATTATTTGAAGTCAGCATATAAAACAGAAAAAATAAAAGAAACATGGCAATAGGAAAATAAAAGAAAATAACATGAATAAATAAAAGTGGCATGAGGCTTATGTGGCCGATTACGTGGCGCAGTGAGAGGCGTTGGATGAATGGAAGAAACCTTGACTTGGAAATGCATCCGACGGTGTTAACACCTTCTTCTCCAAATCAAATTTTTCAACTTTGTGAATAGTAACCCGCAGCCCCATGAACATGAGTTTTTTGCTACTTTGAAGCACCATAACTCCATCAATAATTATCCGTTTCGCACAAAATTTTGGTCAAACTTGAAGGAACAAAATCAATGAATCCAAATATGGTCTTAGATTTTCTTGAAACTCTCTCTAACTCCCAAAACGTGGCACCTCAAGAAAAACTCAAGAACAAAAAATTGTCATAAAACCCATCTTTTTTGTACTAGAATCCATGTAGGAGATGAGAGCAATGGAATGCAATAAAAATAATGCAAGAAAGACTCCTAAATAATGAGTTATGTCGAATTCTTTATACCTCCGAAAAATGGCTTATGGAGCTTCACTCGATCACCAATTCTTTGAGAAAATGATGTAGAATCACTCAACAATACTTGGTGAATATGTTTGAAGCCTTGACAAGTTTTGAATTGATGAAAAAGTGAAAATTGGAATTTGAGTTTTCACCACTTTTTCATGTTACTACAAGGTTCCTCTTGCTTCAATTCTCTCAAAAAAAATGATGAACCATCTCTATAATTGTTGTGTAATTGATTGGTGAAGAGAAAAAGTATGGAAAGTGAGAGAAAAAAAAGATTGAAAAAAATTCCAAAATGTGAAAGTGTGGGAAAAATGGAAAAAAATTCAATATGATTTGAAAAATGGATTCAACATCAACTATCACCAACCTTTACTCTTAATGATCTCAATCCAATATATAGATGATGATTAACAAACTTAGAGGTTTCTAGAATAATCTTGGAGGATTCTAGAAAGTTGTGGAAATTTCATGAACTTCTCATGCCATGATACTTTGAATATCTCTTATCTCATGCTTGCACCTTTCCAAACTTATGTCAAAATCTCCTTACATGAGATATGGGAAGTGTATGTAAGCTCCTTGCCTTGAAAATTCATCTTGTGCCAAGTTTTCTATACTTGCCTTATTATGCAAGTAACAAAAATACAAAGCAAGTCCAATTTTTAAACCCTAACTCAAAAAAGTGGCTGAACCAATGTCTTTAAAATGATGTTTGGAATCAATTTGGTATATTGGATGACTCATATTAGATTTGTATATCTCTCAAACCAATTTTTCATTTCAACTTTTTCAACTTATAAGCCATTTTCAAGTCATTTGCACCACTTTTAAAATTCCATGCTCTAAGCTTTTCCAAACTTTCAAACCTTCTTTCCTAGCCTTAAAATCCCATTTTGAACAACTTTGATGTTGTGAAGGTTTTCATTTGAAGCTTCCTTGTATGAGTTTTAGGCATATACTAAGAATAACCTGTAATCCTCAAATGACCAAAATACCCTTTGCTTGCCAAGACCATAAGTAGAGTTCCATAAATCATATGAAGGCATACCATACCATTCTAGAAATATAAGACAATAAGGAACAATTCTCATGTTGTCCAGAAATCCATTTGAAGTGCCCTTGAAAGTCAAAAGTTGCTTGGAATACAGACAATTTTCGCAGACAAATTTCAGTGCCCTCAGATGACCTGTAACTTGCAAGAGCCATAACTTGAGTTATACAAATCATCTTGATGACTTCCACCACTCAAATTAAAGCTATGAAGATACTCTAAACGTTTCATGTGGACCAAGAATCGATATGAAGCTTGCATCTTGAGTTACACTGCTTTGAAGTTTGACCTAAATCAGGGGATTTTACAATAAAACCCTAATTTAGTAACTCCAGTTCTCCTTGACTCCTCTCGATTTTTCTTTATCATAACATCATATCCATATCCACCTAGCAAATAATGAATCCCCCATTCTTCAAATGATTCTTGATGCCCTTCAAAACACTTCTTTGACCTAGAATTGACCCAGTGTTGACCCTAGTTGACTGACTTCAACTGAGGCTCCTGCAATCATTCAAATGACTTGGTTCTCCTCAAAAATGATTCTATAGACTCTTCATAACATCCATACACACCTCATGCTCTTGGCTCATATCTCACATTTCCTCTGATGATCCCCCACTAGCCTCACGATAGGAGAGAATTCACTGATCAACCTGGCAGCTCTTCAAAGCTCAAATTCTTCCCTGATGACCTGAGTAGTCTTGAATATGAATGAAACCCTTGGATATACCTCTTGAAATAAGAACAACACTTGATCCCCTGATTAAGATAGCTTGCTTATGACATGCAATGCAGATGAATACACTATGTACATGATGACAATGCAAATGACTATGCAATTGATACATAAACCTAGGTTAGAAAAGGTTGGGCAAATTTTGGGGTGCAACAGCTGCCCCTATTCAAGCGACTTGGACCCGACTGGATGAAGAGCGCGCAGCCTTCAGACATTCGCGGTACGAGACGGTTGAATACGAAAGAACCCGGAAATTTGCCAACCGCAAAAATAAATTGCGAAACGACTACTGCTTAGGAAAACCCTGGGAACTGGCTTCTGTTGTCACAGCAACAACTAGCCATCCATCTGTCAAATAAACTGATGTTGTCCGCAGGCCACTCCATTCCGAAGAAATGAGCATACACCACATAACGAGAAATTGTTGATATCACTTATCAACCTTTGTTGATCTCGCTTATCAACCTCTGTTGATCTCACTTATCAACCTCTGTTGATCTCACTTATCAACTGAGCACACGCTAACCAGCGGGAGAATATTGACTTCACTTGTCATGTTGACTTCACTGATCAACTTTTCGTATCCTGAAGAAACGAGAGAACGCTTAACCAAACGAGACAAGGTCTGAAGACATGAACAACCGACTCTGCGGGGAAATGAGAAACTTAACCAAGCAACTCTGAGGGGACAAATTCTGACGACTGCCGTTAAACATCTGCTGGGGAAAATGGGAACTTAACCAAGCGCCCTTGTTGAAAACTACGAGTAATTTAACCAAACAACTCTTGTAGCGAGCTCCCTGCTGGAGACTATGAGGGACTTAACCAAGCAACCCATTGAAGTAACACCCTGCTGGAGAACATAACTCTGTTGGGGAATTGCGGGTAACCACCCGAAAATCTGTATTACCACCTTCTAATACTGATACCCCATCCTCCTGAGAAAGACTCAGCTGGGGAAATACAAGTGACTTAACCAAGCGACTTGTCAAAGGATACCCTGCCAGGGACTACGAGGAACTTAGCCAAGTATCTCGTTGAAGAACAACCCGCTGGGGATTACGTCTCTACTGGGGAAACTACGAGTAACCACCCAAAATCTGCATCCTGCTATTTCTACAGCACTCTGAGAAAGGACTCGGCTGGGGAGAAAGAGAAATGCTTGACCAAGCAACTCTGCTAGGGGAATGTGCCATGGCGAACACGATCACTGCGTGTCTGGCACAACAAATCCACAAAACTGCGACGAACACGATCACTGCGTGTCTCACAAACAAAAACCATTTAACGGGACAAACACGACGAACACGATCACTGCATGCTGCGTTACAATCACATCGACCATAAATCCAATCGGATGAGATAAACACGATCACTGCGTGCCAGACGAAATAAATCCACATAGGAGAGGCGAACACGTTCACTGCGTACTTCAACCACCAATATGATAAACACGATCCCTGCGTGTGCTGCAATAGGGCGAATGCGATCACTGCGCATCTCGACCAACAAAACCCCGGAATTATGTCAACACGATCACTGCGTGTGTCACAAAATCAACCCATGTAACAGGACGAATACGATTACTGCGTATGCCGACCAACAACCCACTGATACAATAGCCACGATTACTGCGCGCTCCGCATCATAAGTTCCCATGGTACTAACAACACGATCACTGCATGCTGTACGAATACGATCACTGTGTATCTTGAACATGATCCCTGCGCGTTCGAACACGATCACTGCGCGTTCTGAGCCACGATCCTCTTGACTGGAGAAAAAACACGATCCCTGCGTGTTGCGTGAATACGGTCACTGCGTATTTGAAACACGATCACTGCGTGTTTGAACACGATCACTGCGCGTTCTGAGCCACGATCCTCTTGACTGGAGAAAAACACGATCCCTGCGTGTTGTGTGCCTCAACTAACCCACATAACTGGACGAATACGATCACTGCATATCCTGACCATACATAGGATAAACGCGATCACTGCGCGCTTCATGTCACGACCCTCTTGACTGGAGGAAACACGATCCCTGCGTGTTGTGACACAATTTCAAACATGGGACGAATACGATCACTGCGTACTTCGGCCACCAACAACCCGATGAACATATTCACTGCGTGTCCTACAGCATAATCAAACTGCATAACGGACGAATACGGTCACTGCGTATCAACCCATAATCACTGTAACACGGACGAATACGATCACTGCATATATCGACCAACAACTGGATGAACACGATCACTGCGTGCCTTGCTCAATAAAACCCCCGAAACGATACCAACACGATCACTGTGTGCCTTACAAAACAATCTTCTTAGATCGGGACGAATACGATCACTGCGCCATTCGACCACAGATACACATTCCAAGATCAACACGATCACTGCGTGTCCTACGACATGAACCCCATACTGGCACAAATACGATCACTGCATACTTGGGAAACAAATCAACATCTCGAAATTAACACGATCACTGCGTGCCTTACAATATGAACCCCATTGAGGGTACAAATACGATCACTGCGTACTTTGACCACAAAACCCACATCTTCCTGAATCACGATTTCTCTTATCGGCAAGGAATAACATATCTGAAACTAGAGAGGTAACCACCTGGCTTATGTTTCAAATATGCATGTTTGATAATGACGAAATGCTTCCATACTGCATGGAAATGCTACATACTTGGGTAGAATGCAAATGCTCATGATGCATGCTTATGCAAAAAGTTACTTCAGCAAAATAAATGCTGAAGACACACTGGATCCGCTGGGGATGATCGGAATACCGCCGATACGCTTCCAACAAGATAAATGTTGGAAAGATGAACTAACTCCGCTGGGGATGACCACCCTGCTGGGAAAATAGCTCACGAACTCAGAACTCCAAAATCTGCTGATGACGGTCCTCCTGACGAGAAAGAGCGACTTGCTGGGGAAAGAAAGGACAATCCCGCTCGGGAAAACTCCTTTCAGCTGCTCCCACCACCTGATCACACTCTGTGGTGAACCTCTCCTGCTATCACTGAGCTGGGGAAATCATCCCGCCATCACTGAGCTGGGGAAATCATCCCGCCATCACTGAGCTGGGGACTGAACCACACATTCTGATTTGCACTGCACGAGAACCCTCTGGGAGTTAATCGTATCCATCTCGACCTTCACTGGGGAGGACTCTGCTCTGCTTGATAAGCTAATGCTGAACTGAAGATACATTAATCTTAACTCTCCTGGGGAATTAACATTCAGTTTTTCCCGGGGCGACTTCACTGGGGAAGACACAACATACAATCTCTGGAGGGGCGACTTCACTGGGGAAGACACAACATACAATCTCTGGAGAGGGTACCAGCCTGCCATGGATTCTGGCGGGGAACTTTGCGAGCTTTTGAATAGCTTGCCCTAGTGCACTCCACTTGCCCCTATCTACCTCCTGGGAATACTTGCGCTGAACCGCTTACTATGAGACGACCTCGAGATTTCTTGCCCCGGTAACTATACGGCAAAAAGATTCAATCTCCATTAGCTCCGATCAACCCAGTCGGTTTCAATGCTCTCTGCGGCGACTCGCCCCTGAATGAGCGTTCTAGCGACCTATCCTGATCTGATTTTCCACCTGAAGTATCTGCTTTCAAATCCCCACGTTCTGCATGACTGCCCCTGATGGGATCTCGAGAAGACTCTCTTCCGATTAGTTGCCTCTCAAGCATACTGCCCCTTAATCAACTGAAGCTTCGGGACTTGTCCTCAGACTAACCGATTCCGAACTCACTGGAAGTCAATGCCCCTGATTCACATGACTTTGTCCCCGATTAGCTGGTCCAGAACAGTACCTCCAACTACGAGAGATTTACTGAATCTCGACCTGATTGCCCCAGAGTAGCTGACTTCTCATGGCTGACCTGACTGGGAATCACGATAATAGCTTGCCCCTGCTCTCGGAACATTCGGGCGCTCTGTATTCTATCCTGACCATACTTTCCATTGCAGAAAACTTTCCTGCTGTCAAGCGCTTACTCGCAAGTAAAACAAGTTGTTCTACGTAAAAGACATATTAATGCAACACATATGATAGTTTTGACATCCAATCTGTTCACTGGTGTTGCGGTGGAAATAGGATCACAAACTATTAATGAGTTTGAATCGCAATTCAATTCACAACCGCTATTTGATTTATCCGAAGGAAAAGGTCAAAAGAGGGAAAACCTATTTTTGCATCGTAAACACAATGCGGGGAAAGATCTAGGGTTCGGGGGTTGGTTAAATTTAGGGAAGGTATTAGCACCCTAAACTTCTGTAGTACTCTACAGGAACCTTTTGTTCAAATGTTTACTATTTGCTTTATTTATTTGCTTAAGGTATATGTACAAAGGAATTAAAAGTGAGAAAAGAGACCTAAGGGGTTAATTCTAAGTTTACTCGGCAAGACATCGCATCTTGTGCCTACGTATCCTTACGGGAGTGGAATCAGAGTAATCGTAGTTCCCCTCAAAAGGGAGGTTAGAGACTTCTTGACTGTGGTCAAGGTCTCAAGGGGAATAAACGCATCTTAAGGACACGCTTACGTGGAGTGTAGAAACTCCCAATCTCTACGTTGAATTGTTAAGTTGTAATTAGGGTTAAATTAGGGATTTCACAGCGGGAAACCCTAAACTGAGCGCGGCGGCTCTTTGACCTAATGCTAGGGGTAAAATGGTAATTTTGCCTGCGGCGAGGCATTTGTGAAAATTAAGGTTTGTAGTTTGTAGTTTTGAGGATTTGAAATTGAATGTGTGAAGTTTTACGGACTATTGACGCGGCGGCCAAACAGTTAGACCTAACCTTCGGATGTGTGCAATGTGACAGAAATAATGGTAAACGCGTGAGATAATTGAATCATGCAAACATAGAGATAATGTCATAATTTAATCCATGCAAGTAGAAATTTAAAGGCAGAATTTAAAGAGCGATTGTTAAGTTCGCGAGGTTACATGAGAGGAGCAGATACAATATGATAATGAAATTTGAATTGAACAATAATAAAATAAAATAAATAACGGTTCTAGTTATTATTTTAAAAAAAAGATTTTAGTTATTATTTTAAATTTATCTAAAAAAAAGTTTTTCTTAAAAATAATAGGTTTTCATATTAATTTGGAAAAGATGTTAATGTTATTTATTTTAAAAAACAAATTTTTATATTATAACAAGTTTTAATAAATTAATGATAACAATAATAATAATAATGGTAATGATAATAATGATAATAATAATAAATAATGATAATAATAATACTAATAATAATAATAATAATAATAATAATAATAATAATAATAATAATAATAATAATAATAATAATAATAAAGCAATAATGAATTTAAAATGTGCCAAATAACCCAACAATGTTGCTAACGCAGAAATGCGCTCATCGCAACCAGATCTAAATCGGACGAAACAAAATTTATCGCAAAGAAAAAGAAATTAAGCAAAAAATAGTATTATTGCTCACACAAAAATGCGATCATCGCAACCAGATCGAACTAACACAAATGTCACGCGTCATGCACACAAATGTGCAAACATCGTATCGACATAATTCGATCAAAAATTAATCTTATATATATAAACTCTAACAATTTAAAAATTATATATATATAAACGTAACAGTAATAGATAAAGAAAAAGAAATAACGGTAATAGATGAAGAAAAAGAAATAACGGTAAAAGATGAAGAAAAAGAAACAACAGTAAACAGTAATAGATGAAGGAAAAGAAATAACGGTAAACGATGAAGAAAAAGAAACAATAGTAATGGATGAAGAAGAAAACTAAATAACGGCAAATGACACTCACTCCTCTTAGGTTTTTTTCATTCTCTCCTCTTTTCCAACAAGGCAACACATGTATATATAGGGAACAAATTAGGGTTAACACCAAATTGTCAATAATGTCCCTAAAGCCCATTTTAAAGCCCAAACTAAATAATTAGTTAAGAAAAAATAAAATTTAAATAATTTAAAATAATTAAAATAAACTTAAAATAAAAACTAATAATCCTATTGATTCCTAAAATCAAAAATATTATAAAAAGAACAAAATTTTTTCAATATTTTTTATTTTATGATTTTTTGGATATTTTTATGAATAATTTAGAAAAAAGTGAAAAAAATAATATTTTAAAAAATGATTTAATTAAAATACGAAAATAATAATTAAATAATAATAAAAAACTATTTTTGTTATTTTTTTAATGAAAGATAGAAAAATTTAGAGTAAAAATAATAAAAAACAAAAAAAAGTGACAAAGGTGAGATTCGAACTCTCAACCTCTCACACTCATAACTCCTTACACATGTCCTTCTGCCAATTGTGTCATTTTTACTTTTTAGAAAAAAAATGCATGCCATATGATATTTACCTGCAAAAAGTCAAACGACTACACAAATTTGTTAGTAATTGATTAAATGCAATAAAAATGCAATGAAATGCGACGATAAATCTTAGGGCAAAATTTGGGGTATTACAGTTGCCCCTATTTAAATAACTTCACCGGGTGATTCGAGTGGCGGAGACTCGAGGAATCATGGTGGAGGGATTTAAATATAGATAACCGAAAATTTTGCCCTTATATGTGGCGATATGCAATGTTATGGACCAAACAAGACTAATGCAGACAATGCCATGAATATGATATGATGTGTATGCTGGAATGATGAGTGCGAAAATGCTGACGAATATGACGACACAGGGACAGACGCTACGAGAAGAACACACTGGGGAAAACGACGCGCTGGGACACAGTACAACACTGGGGAATTCTAAAATGATGGTCAACTGGTACGAACACGACCAATTGTATTTTTTAGAAAAGGAACGAGATTCTCAAATGGAGATGGCACCTATGAGACGGCCTCCACTGGGGAATCTAAAAGTAAAACTGGATCATGTACGACTGCAAGATCGATTACAGAATGCTGGAGCATTGAGCAAAGAATAACATCCAAGCTTCTGAAAACTATCTCTCGTGACAGGATCAAACGGGCCTTTCGGAACTCCGTAGTAAATATACAGGGTAAAAAAGAACCGGCTGTATGCCAAAATAAATGGACTTTTAGAATAAGATCCTTAAATGGAGATGGCACCTATGAGATGACCTCCACTTGGGAATGTCTAATAATAATTGGACCTACACGATTGCAAGATCGATCACAGAATGCTGGAGCATTGAGCAAAGAATAACATCCAAGCTTCTATAACCTATCCCTCGTGGTGGGATCGAATGGATTTTCGGAAATCCGTATCAAATATACAGGGTAAAGACCGGCTGTATGCCAAAGTAAATGGACTTTAATGAGAAATGCCCCGATAAGCTTCTCGAGGGAGAACTGTCACTTATCGTTGGAAGGGACTTACATGCCAAAACGGATAAGCACTCAAATAAAGAGGCTGCCGCTTATCTGATATATAAATCTTCTCATATTTAAGGTCGGTGCCTGGAATACGATTCTGATTCTTCTTAAAGGGTAAACTGAACTTCCTCATACTTCAAGATCGTGCTCTCCTGAATATGAAAAGGGTAAACTGAACTTCCTCATACTTCAAGATCGTGCTCTCCTGAATATGATTCCGCTCCTTCTTTTACTAAAGGGTAAATGAACTTCTTCATACTTCAAGATCGTGCTCTCCTAAAGATGATTCGGCTCCTTCTTTTACTAAAGGGTAAATGAACATCCTCATAATTCAAGATCGTGCTCTCCTGAATATGATTCCGCTCCTTCTTTTACTAAAGGGTAAATGAACATCCTCATAATTCAAGATCGTGCTCTCCTGAATATGATTCCGCTCCTTCTTTTACTAAAGGGTAAATGAACTTCTTCATACTTCAAGATCGTGCTCTCCTGAATATGATTCCGCTCCTTATTTTACTAAAGGGTAAATGAACTTCCTCATTCTTCAAGATCGTGCTCTCCTGAATATGATTCGGCTCCTTCTTTTACTAAAGGGTAAATGAACTTCCTCATACTTCAAGATCGTGCTCTCCTGAATATGATTCCGCTCCTTCTTTTACTAAAGGGTAAATGAACTTCTTCATACTTCAAGATCGTGCTCTCCTGAATATGATTCCGCTCAAACCTCCCCGTATTTCAAGATCGTGCTCTCCTGAATACGATTTGGTTCAAACCTTCCCATACTTCAAGACGACAGGTAAAATGGAAGCCCAACTGCTCAATGGAGATGGCCATTTGCTGCGAGTCATAACGAAGATAGGATTGGCTTCTCAGGCGAGATGTCGCTTATTTTGCAAGAGTAGCAATAATAAGCCTCTCATGTAAGAACTGCTTGTAGAGGTGATAACAGATGATGATAAGCTTCTCTGGTGAGAACAGGCGTGTATTGTGTTGTGTAAGGTTGTCATATCGATAGGTTTCTCAGGCGAGAAATGTATCATACCGATGCTGTAACAATGTAGGATTGTAAAGTGTTGTACTGATAGATTTTCTAGGCGTGAACTGGCGTGCATCTGTAAATGATTAGTTGAAAGATAGTGCAAAATAAATGCACGTCCGGGTACAGTGATAAACTTCTCGGGCGAAAACAGTCGCGTATCTGACATAGTATGGTGAAAATCTTTAGATGGTGCAAAATAAATGCACGTCCGGTTGGGCTCAGCGACCGACAATACTGAGGTTCAATCTAGGATCGAGCTAGAAAAAAGACTGGTAATCAAGACTCCATCGAGGGAATGAACTCGAAGGGTAAATATCTTATCCTGGTGAGGAAAGATAGCTGGAGTAACCGTCATCCACGAGGATCGAGCTCTGTGGGGAAACTGGAAACAAGCAAATATTTTATGCTTAGGGCTGACAATCTATTTGAAGAGAATGGACGAACCCAGTTACTCGGCGGTAACGACCAATGATGGCGAAACATAATGAACCTGTGAATGCTAACGCATATGTTGATGAATATGTTAATGTGAATGTATGTTAATGTCTATGTATGCAAGATGTCATGAAATGAGTATGCAATGAGTATGTGTATGAAATAGGCAAGTGATGCTTATGCCCCTGCGTATGCTGACGAAACAGACTAGAGATGGGACGAGAGATGAAATAGACATCTCGCCGGAAATACCCTGCGTTCTCTGCAACCAATACGTCAATCATGGGTAAGAAAGATCAATGGTAGAACCAAATCTGGTTTTAAAGTTCTGAATTCTCTGGGGAGAAGGTAATCTGCTTGGGTGTACAGTATCACGTCTTCATATGGGGAGAAGAAAACCTGAGGGACACTTTTGAGTTACCCAAGAAAAAGTTGTCAGCTTATAGTCTCTCTGGGGACTATGATGAGGCAATAGCTTAGGAGCCTGTTGCAACACTGAGATTTACTGGGGAACGAAGGCCGCCGTGAGTAAAATCCGTCGGGTGCATGAAGAAAAGTTGTGAAACCACATGGTTTTGATCTTGAAGGCCCTTATAGTAGTCGCCATTTGTTTCTTAAAAAACACGGTGCCCCAGGATATTTGCGTTGCGAGGTAGGGTCATCTCAAGAGGATTTTATAGAGAACACCGAGTCCGGTTGCCCCATTGTTCTCAAACTCTTTGAGAGATTTGTCAGGTATCGACGTAACTGGCACAAATTAATCGTGTTACGACGAAATCTTTGGGAAATAGCTCTTAAGAATGTCAGACTCGCGTTGGTAAGCGAATTGGGAAACTGCCTGCCCCTGTTCAGCAGGATCTTCAAGTTCCACGGGTTATGTTCATATGTAAATCTCTAAGATATCAAGCAAAGTTGTCATGCCTGAAATGCCTATCCTGAGCTTGTCAATGTACACATATATTTGTCCTGAATTTTTGTTTTGAAAAAAGATATCGCGATAACTTGTGACCGAAATCACTAGTCAGGATATAAGTTTTAATTATAATGCCAACATGAATTTTTTCTGAGCATAGCTCGTAGGAGTCAGGAAACGTGATCTTGTCAAGTATGCTTTCAACCGAAGTCCTACTTCAATTAGGTCTTTTAAAGGTTGTATCGTGGCTCGGTTCACGGTTTAAGAAACAAAGGATAAAGGCTCAAAGTTATATTTGTACCCACCCATTCTTCGTGATGTTCTCCAATCCTAATTCAGTTAACCGGATACGAACGCTCATATCTCAAGCGGATTTGCTATGGTCGAGAACTTATCAAGGCTTTGGACATGGCAGTCACTCACCTATTTCTTTTGGCAATTGGTCACACGACCTTGTTCTTTATAGGGGTTCTAAAAACTACTGGTTTGTTGTTCTTATTCCCTAACTTTTGCCTGGACAACGTCTTTTGATTTGACTTTGGAGTCCAGCGGGATGCCCCAGTTTTGCCTAAGTCTCCTTCATAGGTTTTGACTTAGCGGGCTTTTATTATTTTTTTGAATATTCTTTTATGCACAAGTCGTGTAAATCTTTCGAAAGGCTCGTGACTGCCCCACTCCTTAGGTAACCGAGGGATAGCCATTGTATTGGACTTCTTAAGATGCTAAGGATAAATTCTCGAAGGTTGGCTCTTCCTTTTTAAGAGTCTAAGCGCTCGATCGGTTTAACTGAAACCTACCCTGCCCCAGGTTAGGATGAAGGTTCTTAAAAAGAAAAAAAAACTCCTACTTCAAGGCTCAAAGGGTTGACTAGGGATTAACATCCTTATATCTCCAGTGTTTGGGATTTGAAACAATGCCTTACATCATCAGCGGGTTTCAATCGAAAGCATACGACAAGAAATCTGACGTTTTGGGTTCGTCATCCTCCCCCTAATTCTCCATCAGAACAAGAGATCGGGTAAAGTTGGCATTATGATTTATGAAAACGTTTTTTTTTGAATGAGTGAAACGAATGGATTTATTCAAGACAAACATATGCGTTGCATTAATTAATCGAAGATAAACAAGTTCGTACATGCTAAATATGCTTAATCAAAGAGAAATACATATAAATGAACTGTCGGAAAAATCCTTCTAAATGTTTATGAAATCTTGCATTCAAAAGTAACAGTTTCCTTTGGCGGAGCCTCAATGGAAAGGACGTCTGGTTTATGGTCACTGTGAGTCGCCATGACTTGCCCCAGTTATGCTGGTCACATCTTCAACAGTTTTCAGTCGTTGCTTCAAAATAACTTTCCCAGATTCTTTGTTGATCCCGGTCATATCATCCTGAGGGTTACTGAAGTGAAGCGAGTCAGGCCTTTGAATAATTACTGGATTCGGATGATTTGCCACAGGAGTAGCATGCTTTGCAGAATTCGAACTTGACAAGTGAGGGACCCCGAGAGGAGTCTCGATCTTCAGCCGAGCATCGCTAAAGGACAACTTCTTCGTTTCTAGCAAATTTCTGACAACTTTCTTAAGAGCGTAGCAATTCTCTAGATCATGGCCGGGCGCACCCTCATGAAATAAACAATGAGCGGCAGCGTTGTAACCTGCAGGTAACGGATTAGGCGGAGGACCCAAAGCACGGGTGATAATCAGACCCTGTTGTACCAAATGGGGGTATAACTCAATGAACGTCATCGGAATTGGAGGACAAGGCTTATACTGACTCTTACGGGGATAAGTCACCTGATCCTGTGATTGCTGGTGAATAGGAGCGTTGGGCACTCGTTGACTGTTGACAGGCACTTGCATGGGCGGATAACCGGAAGGTTGTTGATAAATCGGTGCCTGATACACCGGAGCTGACTGCACAGGCTGGTATGTAGGAAACTGCTGGTCGAAAGGAGGTGCAACAGTAGCTACATAGGGTTGCTTGACATATGGAAACGGATAACCTTGAACATAACTCTGCTGATGTTGCCAAGGTTGAGGAGTAGCCATTTTGCGGTTCCTCGAGCGTGTAGGTCCTTTACCATGGTCGGAGTTAGGAGTTTTGCACTTTGGAGGGGTAGCTCGTCGAACTGGTTGAGCACTAGGAGGCACCAAACCGGATTGAAGACCGTGAGGAGGTACATTCTTGACAGTAACAGCTGGTTGAGGTTCCATAACGGTATTAGTCTCAGAAACAACAGTAGACTGAGCATCCACCTTCACACTAAGAGCTCGTAGCATTTCCAAAATCTGCCCTACACTTCCTCGAAGATCTTCGAGTTCATGGATGACACGGTTGATCTCTTGGTTTTGATCTTCCATCCTTTTGAAGGGTCGTATCGATGCAGAGAACTTAAGGTGACAAAACTGGAAGGTGTGAGAACCGCGTATGAGAAATCGGGAGACACATGCAATGCAAAAGTATGATGCTAAAATGTGAATGCAAATGAAGATTTCATGGAATTCAAATATTTACGAATATTGCGGAATACCAAGGAAACTTTTAATTTATTGAAGACAAATTACAAATAATATTCTTGCAACCAAAATAGCTAAATAAAAGCCTAGAAAATCCTAGAGAAGCATCTTCCACAACTTCAATGAGCAGACGGAGATTCGGAGGAAAATAAATACTCGTAGAGCCTTCTCTTCTTGTAGGATTGTATCTCATCATTCTTCGACTGAATCTGCTTTTGAAGTTCTTTGTACTCGCTGGCCATCACATGGTATTTGTTCTTCCATGCTTCTGTTTCGTGTTGTGATCTCTTCAAAGCGATCTTCAAGGTCTCAGCCTCGGTCATGAAATACTGGACAGGTTCTTCGCTTTGAGGTAAAGGATCTTGGCGAGAGTAGGGCATCTTCGACTCAATAGCTCTTCCTTGGACCCATTAAAGGTATGGTTCCACGGACACACAATTAGGTCTTCCCAAACTTTCTTTGTCTTTCCTATGCAGATGATTCCAAGAAGATAGAATCTGACCTTGAAGCTTTTTGTCGTCTTCGAAAAAGATTTTCTCCACATGAATACTTTTAGGCGGTTCCTTCAAGGGGTATCCCAACTGTCGGCGAGCTAAGACTGGATTGTAGCTAATTCCTCCATTGAAACTGAGCAAAGGCATATTGTTGAAGTTTCCACAACTATCAATGATCGATATCCCATCATACATGCGATTATACTAATCAATATCAGAGTGAGTTAAGGCCATAACTTTTTGCGACCAACGTTCTTGATTAGGTCTCCAGAACGGACCGGACTTGGGTAAGTGAGAAATAAACCACTTGTATAGTAATGGCACACAACATGTAATCATTCCTCCACCATGAAAGTTTCGAAGATGTACTGAATGATAAGTATTACCCAATAGTGTTGGAACTGGATTTCTTCTCATGAAGGTCTTGATTGCATTAAGGTCCATAAACCCCTCAAAACTAGGAAAAAGCAGCAACCCATAAATAAGCAAAGCAAATATTGTTTCAAAGGCAAACATGTATTTATGATCGACATAAAATTGGGCCTTCTTAATTAGGAAGTCCCTGAGAAAACCGGAGGTCCCCCCTTTGGTGATCATATTGTTTTTGACCTCGGATATCCTTAGACAGATGGCTTTAGCAATATCTCGTCCTTTAGGGTCTTCCTCCAAGAAAGGGAATGGAGACTTATCCAAGATAGGTAATCCCACCAACTGAGAGTACTCTTCTAAGGTAGGTAAAAGCTGATAATCTGGAAAGGTGAAGCAGTGATAATCTAGATCATAAAACTGTAGCAAAGTCGCAAGAAGTCCTTCGTTTACTTGAATCTTCAACAAAGACAATAGCCTTCCATATCTGTTTTGGAACTTTTCTTGATCTTGAACCAAGTCCCTTAGCTTCTCTAGGACTTCCAAATTAAAACCCTTAAAAGTAAATTTCAAAGTATGCTTCCTAGAGTGATCCATGGTATCCTGCAATGTTCATAAGTAGAGTTTGAATTCCATGAAGTCTTAATGTAATATGATGCTTTATGGATGCAATGCATGAAAACACACAAAATCCTAGGTTAGAGGTACGTGAGCGGAGTTAAGGTCTACCCATCCCAGAAAGGAGTGTACTATAGGTTAGTTGTACCTGCAGAACGAGGTTCTAAAAAGTGCCCAAAGTCATCAGCCCATCTTTCGGATATTATCAACCTTCCGATTGACTCGGGGATTAATAATATTCTCAAGAGAACCTCTTTTGAGTGTAGTATCGCGTAGCAACCATTGTAGGACTACTCCCACATAGTTCCCGCACTACGTCCTAAATAAGGCCGAGGTGGTGTAAAGGTACTACGGTTCCCAATATCACAGACTCCAATCGACCATGGAAAAAGTTTTCAACGATTACTCGTTCAACCGAACCATTTTCGAAAAGGTCTCAACTGAGCGGTGATTCTCGAATCAGCTTGGTCGGGATTCACTCCCTATAAGCCTCATCGAATATATCCCCATCCTATAATAATGTCACTAGTCCGGGCGTAGGACTTATCTCACAACACAAGGAACAGTCCCACAATCAAAGCGCAAATATATACATGCAGATGAATAATAACACAGATAGTAATAAAGATGAACAAGTTAGGGATAACCCTCAAAAATTAAGAATATTCCCCAGTGAAGTCGCCATTTTCTGTTGCGGTGGAAATAGGATCACAAACTATTAATGAGTTTGAATCGCAATTCAATTCACAACCGCTCTTTGATTTATCCGAAGGAAAAGGTCAAAAGAGGGAAAACCTATTTTTGCATCGTAAACACAATGCGGGGAAAGATCTAGGGTTCGGGGGTTGGTTAAATTTAGGGAAGGTATTAGCACCCTAAACTTCTGTAGTACTCTACAGGAACCTTTTGTTCAAATGTTTACTATTTGCTTTATTTATTTGCTTAAGGTATATGTACAAAGGAATTAAAAGTGAGAAAAGAGACCTAAGGGGTTAATTCTAAGTTTACTCGGCAAGACATCGCATCTTGTGCCTACGTATCCTTACGGGAGTGGAATCAGAGTAATCGTAGTTCCCCTCAAAAGGGAGGTTAGAGACTTCTTGACTGTGGTCAAGGTCTCAAGGGGAATAAACGCATCTTAAGGACACGCTTACATGGAGTGTAGAAACTCCCAATCTCTACGTTGAATTGTTAAGTTGTAATTAGGGTTAAATTAGGGATTTCACGGCGGGAAACCCTAAACTGAGCGCGGCGGCTCTTTGACCTAATGCTAGGGGTAAAATGGTAATTTTGCCTGCGGCGAGGCATTTGTGAAAATTAGGGTTTGTAGTTTGTAGTTTTGAGGATTTGAAGTTGAATGTGTGAAGTTTTACGGACTATTGGCGCGGCGGCCAAACAGTTAGACCTAACCTTCGGATGTGTGCAATGTGACAGAAATAATGGTAAACGCGTGAGATAATTGAATCATGCAAACAGAGAGATAATGTCATAATTTAATCCATGCAAGTAGAAATTTAAAGGCAGAATTTAAAGAGCGATTGTTAAGTTCGCGAGGTTACATGAGAGGAGCAGATACAATATGATAATGAAATTTGAATTGAACAATAATAAAATAAAATAAATAACGGTTCTAGTTATTATTTTAAAAAAAAGATTTTAGTTATTATTTTAAATTTATCTAAAAAAAAGTTTTTCTTAAAAATAATAGGTTTTCATATTAATTTGGAAAAGATGTTAATGTTATTTATTTTAAAAAACAAATTTTTATATTATAACAAGTTTTAATAAATTAATGATAACAATAATAATAATAATAATGGTAATGATAATAATGATAATAATAATAAATAATGATAATAATAATACTAATAATAATAATAATAATTGTTGCACCCCAAATTTGTCCTACCTTTACATAGTTTCTAGTGCCACTTTATTTTGAATGAATAAAATGACACAATTGGCAAGAGACCGTGTGTAAGGAGTTATGAGTGTGAGAGGTCGAGAGTTTGAATCCCACCTTCTTCACTTTTTGTTTTTCTTTTATTTTTATTCTAACTTTTCTATTTTTATAAAAAAAAATAACAAAATAGTTTTTTTTTATTATTTAATTATTATTTTCGTATTTTATTTAAATTATTTTTTAAAAAATATTATTTTTTCACTTTTTTCCATATTATTCATAAAAACATCAAAAAATCATAAAATTAAAAATATTAGAAAAGATTTTATTCTTTTAAGTTTGTTTTAGTTTGTTTTAGTTTGTTTTTTTAGTTTTGACTAATTATTTAAGTTGGGCTTTAAAATAGGCATTAGGTTAGAGTTAACCCTAATTTGTTACCTATATAAACATGAGTTGCATTTGATAAAAGGGAGAAGGAGACAAAAGAAAAAACGGCGGCCGTTCTCACAACTTATCAGAAGAAAGGAGGAACCCACGAAACTAGAAGGAGAAGAAAGGGACGGTTCTTCGAAGAAGAAGACGGAGTTTCCTTCGTTAATCATCATCATCGCGACTCAGAGAAGCTCAAGCTCTCATTATTGTCCTCCTTCCGGAACTGCTTCAAATTCCATCTCAAGAATCCGTCGTCGTTACCGTAAGCTTTTTCTTCCTTTGATTACGACACTTTACGATTATTGCATGTTTGTTTTTTTGTAGATGGTAGATGAATAAGGAGAAGGACGAGACATGCAAAGGAAAAAGAAGAGAAAAAGCTTCTAGACAACAACAATGGCCGCCGCAGCCGTAGTGGAGAATTTGTAGAGTTTTTTTTCTTTTCTTTCCTAACTTTTTAGATTTAGTTAATATTAAAATGAATTTTCTTAATTAAAACTCCTCTTGAACCAAAATTCTTTTTTTAGAGGTTAGTGCATTATTTTTAAATTAAACCATTTTTAAAAAGAAATACAACAAAAGAAACATAAAGCTAACATTCAGACTTTTTTTCAACATTAAAACTTTTTTTTGAACAAGATTTAAAACTCTTTTATTAAAGTTAAAACCTCTTTTAAGTTTTTTTTCCAAAATTAAAATCTTTTCTTAAAACTAAAACTTTTTTCCCAAATTTAAACCACCTTTTTAAAATTTAAATCTAAGTTTGTAAATTAAAACCATTATTTTTTAAAGTTACTACAAACCTTTTTAAAAAATCTATATGTATCTATATAAAACTTATAATTAAAAACCATTTGTTATAACTTATAATTAGTTTATTTTTTTTAACTTGAAATTACATTTTTTCTGATGACTAATAATTAAAAACATTTTAATAGCTTATAGTTAGTATTTCTTTTTTTATAATTTATAGTTAGTAACAGTTTTTTATGATTTATAGTTAATTTAATTTTTAATAAAGTGTAATTAAAAAGAACATTTAGATTTCTAATTTATGACGTTCCTAACATTTTTCTCAGTTGTATAGTTTATTGATCCTTTATTTTTTGCACGCCATTTTATAGTTGTAATTTACGCGAGGCAATCGTCGCTTTTATTTCATTATTATTCTTGCATTTCCCATGGATGTAATTTACGCGAGGCCATGGTCGCGGTTTATTTTTTATTTTGCATTTTTTGGGGATTTGTAATTTACGCGAGTGATCGTCGCGATGCTTTCTTTATCGTTTTCATTATTTTCCGTACTTTATTTCTGCCGTATAATAATTTTCTATATCTTGCATGATTTGTCGTTAGAATCCTTTCCGAAGAATTAGGTCTAGCCGTTTGATCGCCGAGTCAATAACCCTAACCTTTGACCATTTCAAAACCCTAATAGCCTAGGTGTCCCGCCGTGGACAAAAATACCCTTTACCCTAGTTTTAGGTCAAAGAGTCGCCGTACTTTGTTTTAGGGTTTCCCGCCGTGGAATCCCTAATTTCAACCCTAAATTTTTAATTAACAAATTCAACGTAGAAATAGGAGTTTCAAAGACTCCACGTAAGCGTGTCCTTAAGATACGTTTACTCCCCTTGAAACCTTGACCACAGTCAAGAAGTTTCTAACCTCCCTTTCGAGGGGAACTACAATTACTCTGATTCCATTCCCATCAGGATATGTAGGCACAAGATGTGACGTCTTGCCGATTAAACTTAGGTCTAACCCTTAGGTCTCTTTTAGGTCACTCTATCCCTTAGCTCAATATATATTAAAGCAGATAATAAATAAAATAAAAAAGCATACAATAAACAAAAGGTTCCTGTAGAGTACTACAGAAGTTTAGGGTGCTAGTACCTTCCCTAAGCTTAACCAACCTCTTACCTAGATCTCTCCCCGCATTGTCTTTACGATGCAAAATTAGGTTTTCCTCTTTTGACCTTTTCCTTTGGATAAATCAAAGAGCGGTTGTGAACTAAAGATGCGATTCAAATTAATTAATAATTTGATATCATATTCTAACCGCAACAGAAAATGGCGACTTCACTGGGGACCCTCCTAATTTTTAAGGGTTACCCCTATTTTGTTTTTTTTATGATATTTTATTAATTATTTTTATATATCATTGTACCTTGTGGGGATACCTGTTATTGTGAGATAAGTCCTAACCCGGACTTGAGTGACCTTATTATAGGAAGGTGAGATATTCGACGAGGCTTGCCGGGAGTGAGTCCCGACCAAGTCAACTCGAGAATCACCGCTCAGTTGAGACCCTTTCGAAAATGGTTCGGTTGATCGAGTGCAGTCGTGAAAACTTTTACTATTTTCAATTGGAGTCTGTGATACTGGGGACCGTAGTACCTTAACACCACCTTGGCCTTATATAGGACGTAGTGCGGGAACTATGTGGGAGTAGTCCTACAACAGTTGCTACGCGATACTACACTCAAATGAGGTTCTCTTGAGAATATTATCGATCCCCGAGTCAGTCGGAAAGTTGATAATATCCGAAAGATGGATTGATGACTTTGGGCACCGCTTTAGAACCTTGTTCTGCAGGTACAACTACCCCATAGTACATACCTTTTGGGAAGGGTAGACCTTAACTCCATTCATTGTTCCTCTAACCTAGGACTTTGTTGTTTTGTGTATTTGTGAATGACATTCATAAAACATCATTCCTAGTTTCAAGGAATTCAACCGTCCTTTGCGAATTCAAAAGTCCTACATTTCAAAGTTTAAAACCGTTTCCAACTTTCCTAAAAAAGAAATGTTTGCAATCGACCGTTGAAGTTCTTGGAACTATTGCATTGCATTAGCATTATGTCTTGCATGGCATCTGTCCCCGGGTTTCTCATGTCCAGTTGTCTTTATCTCCCAGTGTTCCGTTGAGTCGTCAAGCTGATTCCTCGACACAAATATCAGACTAGAGCTAACTATAGACGCCAAATGTCAGAACAAGAGGAACATAATGCGGAGGTCCGAATGGAGATTGATGAGTTGAAAGCAGGCATGACCAGGCTTTTGTTTCTCATTGTTTGTATTTTCCTTATTTTATTAGTTGTTTGCTTTCGAACGATGTTTGTACTTTTATATTAATGAACTGAGCATTGCAACTTTTGAATTAATTCATTTTATCTATTATTTTCATCTCTATGCTTTATCTTTCAAATATTTATTTTTGTCCAAATTTTTGGTATGCAAAGATTGGAGGGAGGATGACGAAAACGTTATACCCATAACTGTTGTCAGTATGCTTTCAATCAAACTTTGTTGACGATGTAAGGCATTGTTTCGATCCCCAAACACTGGAGAAATAAGGAAGTTATCCCCTTGTCACCCTCTTCGAGCCTAGAAGTTGGAGTTTCTTTCTTTACAAAAAACCCGCAATCTTAACCTAGGGCATGGGTAGTTCTCAGTTAACTTGGTTGTGTGTTCATACAATACACATTTCATACAAAGGTCGCACTCACAATTTTCCTTCGCACACAGCAAGTAAGTGTTGAAGATGTTTTTCAATCAGAAGTCGATGATGGTTCACCGTGATCATTAAGCTAGGCAGTCACTTCCTTTAAAAAAAATCAAAAGAAAATCCCGATAAGTCAAAACCTATGAAGGAGACTTAGGCAAAACTGGGGCATCCTGCTGACTATAATCTTCACAAAAAGAAACAGTTCAGGCAAAAGTTAAGGATAATAAAAAGAGGAGATCTTTAAATCCTTACCCTGAAAATCCTCAATGTCAAAATGACCAAATATCATAAGGAGGTAGTGGCTGCTTTTCATAGGTCCATTGACTTCTGAACCATCATTGCTACCATCAGTGCAATTCCTAATCTATACGAACCTGAATGCATAATAGGAGTTAACAGAGCATAGGACTGGAGATCATCATGTAGATGGGGTGGGTATAAATAAATTTTGAGCCTTTATCCTTTGTTTCATAAACCATGAACCAGACCACGTTACAACCCTCAAAAGACCTAATTGAAGCAAGGTTATTTTGAAAGTATACTACAGCAAGGTTGCGTAACCTGAATCCTAAAGATCTTTGTGAATCATTTATTTTGGCAGTACACCTTTGTTTTAAACTTTGAGCGTCTTGAACCACCGTGTTCTGACTAACGACTCATGTATTTTCCATCTTTCAAAAATAATTTTGATTTCAAAAGTCGCATGAACTTTGCATTACCATGTTTGTATGAATATTTTTGTTTGCAAACTGGCTTTCCTCTAAGGAATTTTCAAACAATGAGAAACTTGGTCAAGTGATCTTATCAGGGGCAAGTTCCTTTTACATCCTGTCAAAGAATCAGTTCAAGATTTGTTCAAGGCAATATCTTCTCAGATTTGGTTTATCCAGAGAATTGTTCAAGACTCAGATTGGGGCAAGCCCTCCGAGGATACAACAAAACAGTCGATTCCACGAATCAGACAGCTGAAGCAATTATCAATTCATTTGACCTGGGGCAGTTTACTTGCATAATCCCCAAGCAGTTATTCATCATTCCTACAGTGACTATCAACTTGATACAGTTTAACAGAATGACAGTGATCTCCGTGTTGAGGAATCAGTCCTCCAGTTTTGTCATCTCACAGAAAGAGTCGAGTCTTGTCGTCGACGTCTGCATTTGCATTTGATCATATGCCATAGCATAATTCCTATACATGTGCACATCTTGGGTGCTTTACTCCCCATTTACATTTCTATCCTGGGTGCTTTACTCCCCATTTACATGTCTATCTTGGGTGCTTTACTCCCCACTTACCTTCTATCCTTGGGTGTTTTATCCCCCATGTACCTTTATCCCGGGTGTTTTATTCCCTGTTTACCAGATATTCCTGGGTTTACCTAACATCATGGTGTTTTACCCCCATTTACTTTTTTTTCCCTGAGGTCGTGTTTTACTCGCGTCTTACCTTGTGGGCAAAATTTATTTACTTGGCATCATGGGTGTTTTATCCCCATTTGCTTCTTCTCTCGAGGTCGTGTTTTACCCGCGTATTACCTCGTGGACGAAGTCCAATTTACCTGGCATCATGGGTGTTTTATCCCCATTTGCTTTTTCTCCCGAGGTCGTGTTTTACCCACGTATTACCTCGTGGACGAATTTATTTACTTGGCATCATGGGTGCTTTATCCCCATTTGCATTTTTCTCCCCGAGGTCGTGTTTTATCCGCGTCTTACCTTGTGGACGAATTTAGTTACTTGGCAGCATGGGTGTTTTATCCCCATTTGCATTTTTCTCCCCGAGGTCGTGTTTTATCCGTGTCTTACCTTGTGGACAAAGTCCAGTTTACTTGGCACCCATCGACTATTTCGTGTCATGTCTATCTGACGTTCTTCCAGATACGACGTGTCTCCTTTTCGATGTTCTTTCGAAATGTTCTGATGTTTGTCTCTCCCTATATGTTTTCTGGTGAGTCCTGAAGATCCCGCTCGATCTCTTCAAGGAATGCCCCGAAAACTCTAGCGTCTGTCGTTTACCTGGTCCTGCCTTCGTGTGGATCCTATGTTACCTTGTCACCACCACGTGTCTTCTTCCCCAGTGCAATTCTTCGCTGCGATGTCCCCGATGACGTCGTGTCGTCTGCATCCTTGCATTCATCATTCCATCATACGCATCATATTAGATTCATGGCATTGTCAGCATTATAGTTCGTGTTATTTTGTCCATATCATTGCATATCACTGCATCTAGGGGCCAAATTTCCGGTTATCTGTATTTAAATCCCTTTCACCGCGATTTCTCGAGTCTCCGCTGCTCAAATCATCCGGTGAAGCTATTTAAATAGGGGCATCTGTTGCACCCCAAATTTGTCCTACCTTTACATAGTTTCTAGTGCCACTTTATTTTGAATGAATAAAATGACACAATTGGCAAGAGACCGTGTGTAAGGAGTTGTGAGTGTGAGAGGTCGAGAGTTTGAATCCCACCTTCTTCACTTTTTGTTTTTCTTTTATTTTTATTCTAACTTTTCTATTTTTATAAAAAAAAATAACAAAATAGTTTTTTTTTATTATTTAATTATTATTTTCGTATTTTATTTAAATTATTTTTTAAAAAATATTATTTTTTCACTTTTTTCCATATTATTCATAAAAACATCAAAAAATCATAAAATTAAAAATATTAGAAAAGATTTTATTCTTTTAAGTTTGTTTTAGTTTGTTTTTTTAGTTTTGACTAATTATTTAAGTTGGGCTTTAAAATAGGCATTAGGTTAGAGTTAACCCTAATTTGTTACCTATATAAACATGAGTTGCATTTGATAAAAGGGAGAAGGAGACAAAAGAAAAAACGGCGGCCGTTCTCACAACTTATCAGAAGAAAGGAGGAACCCACGAAACTAGAAGGAGAAGAAAGGGACGGTTCTTCGAAGAAGAAGACGGAGTTTCCTTCGTTAATCATCATCATCGCGACTCAGAGAAGCTCAAGCTCTCATTATTGTCCTCCTTCCGGAACTGCTTCAAATTCCATCTCAAGAATCCGTCGTCGTTACCGTAAGCTTTTTCTTCCTTTGATTACGACACTTTACGATTATTGCATGTTTGTTTTTTTGTAGATGGTAGATGAATAAGGAGAAGGACGAGACATGCAAAGGAAAAAGAAGAGAAAAAGCTCCTAGACAACAACAATGGCCGCCGCAGCCGTAGTGGAGAATTTGTAGAGTTTTTTTTCTTTTCTTTCCTAACTTTTTAGATTTAGTTAATATTAAAATGAATTTTCTTAATTAAAACTCCTCTTGAACCAAAATTCTTTTTTTAGAGGTTAGTGCATTATTTTTAAATTAAACCATTTTTAAAAAGAAATACAACAAAAGAAACATAAAGCTAACATTCAGACTTTTTTTTCAACATTAAAACTTTTTTTTGAACAAGATTTAAAACTCTTTTATTAAAGTTAAAACCTCTTTTAAGTTTTTTTTCCAAAATTAAAATCTTTTCTTAAAACTAAAACTTTTTTCCCAAATTTAAACCACCTTTTTAAAATTTAAATCTAAGTTTGTAAATTAAAACCATTATTTTTTAAAGTTACTACAAACCTTTTTAAAAAATCTATATGTATCTATATAAAACTTATAATTAAAAACCATTTGTTATAACTTATAATTAGTTTATTTTTTTTAACTTGAAATTACATTTTTTCTGATGACTAATAATTAAAAACATTTTAATAGCTTATAGTTAGTATTTCTTTTTTTATAATTTATAGTTAGTAACAGTTTTTTATGATTTATAGTTAATTTAATTTTTAATAAAGTGTAATTAAAAAGAACATTTAGATTTCTAATTTATGACGTTCCTAACATTTTTCTCAGTTGTATAGTTTATTGATCCTTTATTTTTTGCACGCCATTTTATAGTTGTAATTTACGCGAGGCAATCGTCGCTTTTATTTCATTATTATTCTTGCATTTCCCATGGATGTAATTTACGCGAGGCCATGGTCGCGGTTTATTTTTTATTTTGCATTTTTTGGGGATTTGTAATTTACGCGAGTGATCGTCGCGATGCTTTCTTTATCGTTTTCATTATTTTCCGTACTTTATTTCTGCCGTATAATAATTTTCTATATCTTGCATGATTTGTCGTTAGAATCCTTTCCGAAGAATTAGGTCTAGCCGTTTGATCGCCGAGTCAATAACCCTAACCTTTGACCATTTCAAAACCCTAATAGCCTAGGTGTCCCGCCGTGGACAAAAATACCCTTTACCCTAGTTTTAGGTCAAAGAGTCGCCGTACTTTGTTTTAGGGTTTCCCGCCGTGGAATCCCTAATTTCAACCCTAAATTTTTAATTAACAAATTCAACGTAGAAATAGGAGTTTCAAAGACTCCACGTAAGCGTGTCCTTAAGATACGTTTACTCCCCTTGAAACCTTGACCACAGTCAAGAAGTTTCTAACCTCCCTTTCGAGGGGAACTACAATTACTCTGATTCCATTCCCATCAGGATATGTAGGCACAAGATGCGACGTCTTGCCGATTAAACTTAGGTCTAACCCTTAGGTCTCTTTTAGGTCACTCTATCCCTTAGCTCAATATATATTAAAGCAGATAATAAATAAAATAAAAAAGCATACAATAAACAAAAGGTTCCTGTAGAGTACTACAGAAGTTTAGGGTGCTAGTACCTTCCCTAAGCTTAACCAACCTCTTACCTAGATCTCTCCCCGCATTGTCTTTACGATGCAAAATTAGGTTTTCCTCTTTTGACCTTTTCCTTTGGATAAATCAAAGAGCGGTTGTGAACTAAAGATGCGATTCAAATTAATTAATAATTTGATATCATATTCTAACCGCAACAATAATAATAATAATAATAATAATAATAATAATAATAATAAAGCAATAATGAATTTTAAATGTGCCAAATAACCCAACAATGTTGCTAACGCAGAAATGCGCTCATCACAACCAGATCTAAATCGGACGAAACAAAATTTATCGCAAAGAAAAAGAAATTAAGCAAAAAATAGTATTATTGCTCACACAAAAATGCGATCATCGCAACCAGATCGAACTAACACAAATGTCACGCGTCATGCACACAAATGTGCAAACATCGTATCGACATAATTCGATCAAAAATTAATCTTATATATATAAACTCTAACAATTTAAAAATTATATATATATAAACGTAACAGTAATAGATAAAGAAAAAGAAATAACGGTAATAGATGAAGAAAAAGAAATAACGGTAAAAGATGAAGAAAAAGAAACAACAGTAAACAGTAATAGATGAAGGAAAAGAAATAACGGTAAACGATGAAGAAAAAGAAACAATAGTAATGGATGAAGAAGAAAACTAAATAACGGCAAACAGCACTCACTCCTCTTAGGTTTTTTTCATTCTCTCCTCTTTTCCAACAAGGCAACACATGTATATATAGGGAACAAATTAGGATTAACACCAAATTGTCAATAATGTCCCTAAAGCCCATTTTAAAGCCCAAACTAAATAATTAGTTAAGAAAAAATATAATTTAAATAATTTAAAATAATTAAAATAAACTTAAAATAAAAACTAATAATCCTATTGATTCCTAAAATCAAAAATATTATAAAAAGAACAAAATTTTTTCAATATTTTTTATTTTATGATTTTTTGGATATTTTTATGAATAATTTAGAAAAAAGTGAAAAAAATAATATTTTAAAAAATGATTTAATTAAAATACGAAAATAATAATTAAATAATAATAAAAAACTATTTTTGTTATTTTTTAATGAAAGATAGAAAAATTTAGAGTAAAAATAATAAAAAACAAAAAAAAGTGACAAAGGTGAGATTCAAACTCTCAACCTCTCACACTCATAACTCCTTACACATGTCCTCCTGCCAATTGTGCCATTTTTACTTTTTAGAAAAAAAATGCATGCCATATGATATTTACCTGCAAAAAGTCAAACGACTACACAAATTTGTTAGTAATTGATTAAATGCAATGAAATGCGACGACAAATCTTAGGGCAAAATTTGGGGTATTACAACTGGGAAAAGGGAAAAACAGTTTATGGCATATAATGCACAAAACATTTATCAACATCAGTACCGACACGGTAAGAGGAACCCTTTTAGGAGTCAGAATCGACGCGACCTTTACCGAAGTATGCTTTCGAAACAACCTGCTTCAATTAGGACTTTTGAAGGTTATAACGTGGTCAGGTTAACGGTTTTGAAGGAAAGGATAAAGGCTCAAAGTTTATTTTAACCCACCCATTCTCCTTGATGTTCTCCGATCCTACGTTCAGCTAATTCGACCTTAGCGCTCACCTCTCAGAGGCTGAAATATAGGAGTGATAGTTCGAGAACCCATGAACTTCTGGAGTGACAGCCACTCACTTTTCGTCTTTGACACTTAGGGTCACACGACTCGCATTTGATTTGAGGATTTTTCTTTTTGTCCTCCTTTCATCTTTTTTCCTTATCCCTAACTTTTGCCTGGACTGACTCCTTTTGAGTTTCTTTTGATTTTTTAAGTCCAGCGGGATGCCCTCATTTTTGCCTAAGTCATTTGTCTTGAAGTTGTGACTTAGCGGGCTTTTGATTCTTCTCACTTTTCGTTTTTTTTCGAATAAGTCGTGTGACACTGGTTGTCTGACTCTTTGGGGAATGATGTGACTGTCTCACTCTTGATTTAACCATTGTGGTTTTTTAGGCACGACCTCTAGAGGTGTGATTGATCCTCGAATGGACACTCCTTTTGCAACTTGAACGCTCGGTCAAATTAGCTAACACCTACCCTGCCCCAGGTTAAGATTGAGGGTTTTTCATTCACAGAAAGAAACTCCTACTACAAGGCTCAAAGGGGTTGACAAGGGATTATCTTCCTTATATCTCCGGTGTTTAGGGATTTGAAACAATGCCTATACATCATCAGCAGGTTTTGTTTCAAAAAGCATACAATCGGAAGCTGCATGTCGTTCATTTTCGTCATCCTCCCCAAATTCCTCTTAACCAAGCATTGGACATCTGTAAAAACAATTAGTGAACACGACTGGATTTAATCAAAACATGCATATTTATTTCATTATCATCAATCGAAATGAAAACAACAAGTTTTACGAACAAGATCGCAATTCAATCATGAAAGAAACTACAAACGTAAAGAAATGACAAGATAAAACAAAGAAAAACGCCAGCTTCCGAGAACCGGGCTTTCACATCTGTCCTGCTGCTGAACCAGCTATCTTCACAATCAGTTATGAGAGGCAGCCTGCCGCTGTTCTGATCTACTTTTAACGGCCCACACGAACTATAGAACTCCTCTTTGCCCCCCATATTCCAGCCTATTCATGGTTTGGCATTGGTTTTTGCGTAATGTTGGGACCTTCCTTCCCAAAATTGATGGTTGAGCTATCAAGCAAATCTTGCACTTTGTGCTTGAAAGCTAAACAATTCTCGATGTTGTGCCCGGGTGCACCAGAGTGAAAGTCACAATGCTAGTTGATGTCGTACCCTACTGGTGGCGTGCCAGTCGGCGGCGCTAAGGTTCTCTTTTCAACTAGCTGTAACTTCAATAGAGTCTGAAGGAGCTCTGCGTAAGACATCGACGGTACCTTAAATACCCTCCTCGGCCTTGGAGCCTGAAACCGCCGCTGATTCTGATTAGGCTGCTGCTGAGCCTGCTGCTGTTGTTGTCTCTGTTGCTGAGGTGGTCCTGGAATAGTCACACTTGTAACTTGAGGCTGTGGACGCCGGTTCTGATTCCTATTTCCCCGCTGAACGTTATACACTGCATTAGCATCACCTTGCCTTTTACCACCGAAGGCTTTCTTGGTGCTTCCAGCTGAAACAGATTCTCCCGGTTGAATCTTACCAATTTTATCCCGTTCTCTATACGCTCCCCCATCAGGATCAGCTCGGAGAAGGTACTCATTGAGAAGTTGAGCAGCCGGTCATAGTACATCCCTGAGAATGTCCCTACGAACAAGTCCATCATTTCCCTCTCGACCATAGGTGGTTGTACTCTCGCAGCTAGGTCACGCCATCTCTGGGCGTACTCTTTGAAGCTTTCCTTGGGCTTCTGGGACATGCTTTGCAACTGAACTCTGTTAGGAGCGAGATCGCTATTGTATTGGTAGTGCTTCACGAAAGCTTCCGCCAATTCCTTCCAAGTTCTGATCTGTGTTGGCTCCAGGCTCATGTACCACTCCAATGACGGCCCTGACAAGCTGTCTTGGAAAAAGTGCATAAGCATCTTTTCGTCGTCCGAATACGCAGACATCCTTCTGTAAAATGAACGGACATGCACCCTCGGGCACGTGTCGCCTCTATACTTATCAAAAGATGGCGCCTTGAATTTCAGAGGTACCCTCAGCCCTGGTACCAACCCCATGTTAGACATATCCAGTCCCACAGCGTTCTGATTAGCCAGACCATTTACCTTTTTTTCCAACAATCTCATGCGGAGGCTGTCCCCTGTAGGCCTCCCGTAGCCTTCATTATGACCTGAGAAAACGTCTTCCTGATGATCTTCCCAACGAGGTATCTCTTCATATGCAGCATGTCCAGCGTTACGACCCAGACCTGCTTGGAAGTACCCGGGGTTACCCCTCAGGTTGCCCATATCCTGGCCGTTGTTCATACCCATTCCATATCCTGCGTTACCATAACCATGGTCTCCGTATCCAGTTTTGGCGCCAGCCACATTGCCATATCCCACATTCATACCCTGAAAGCCCTGATTACCATTGTCGCCATTCAGCCCGACGTTCTCCGCACCCAAGTTGAAACCCTGGTTGACGTTCCCTATGAACACTCCTGCAGTATCTCCGTTAGTGTTACCAGTGTTTCCGTTCCCACCAGCAGGACCAGCTTCTCCGTTGTTCAGCCCAACGACTTGAATGTGATCAGCACTTTGATGATTTTCAACCTTGGGAGAGTTAGCCACATTTTCACCACGCGGGGTGCCGTTGATCTCAGCACGAGCAACCAACGGCTGTACCAGACTCTGCAACTGTTCCTGCCCTTTGGCGATAGTCTCCATGGTTTGCATGAACAGGGCCATCCTGTCACGCATCTCTTGCATTTCAAGCTGCATGGCGTCCGTGATCTTCTTCTGGTTGATTCTTGTAAAGTAACGGTGGACCCGCTTTTCTTCAATCCTGAAAATACCTTTGAAAAAGCAGGAGATAAGATACACGGATCACAAACCTGTAATGCAAATATGAGTATGTATGTAAAATGCAATGTGCGTCTGTGCATTAGGGATTATCATTCCCCGATTCTAGTGTTAATACGTTTGATACAGGGCAGCGCCGTGACAGTGCGGTGACAAACATTTGCAAGAAGTTGAAATTCAATCACAGAAGGGAAAACAACTCATGTATTGAACAGGCCTTCAAAGGCAAAAGTATAACACCAATGTATCACAAGACGAACAAAAGCATGACCTCAACCCACAAACCGGGTGATGGTCAACGTACAATAAAGCATGAACAAATCAGGTATGCCCATAATCCCTATAATCCCTTAACAGCTTCTTTGTCTTGGGATGATCAGGCTGGACAAGCAATCCCTCTATGAGTAGACTCCTCTGCTTAAGAACTCGCCGCAATTCGTCGATGGACTCTTCCCATACGCCTTCACCAAAGCACTCCTCTAGCTTTCTCTTCTGGGACCGAGCTTCCTTTCTGCGGGCCTCTACTTGCTTCAGTGCATCTTGAAGGGCATATCTAGTCATGACTTCTTCTTCGTGCTGCCTCCTAGTGGCCTTCAACTGGCTCTGAAGATCGGCGATCTGCTGCTTCAACTTATCTTCCCGTTCCTTGTTGTTAGTAAGAGTGGCATTCCACGTCTTATTGAATGAAGCGATCTCTCGGTGAGCGATGTCCAACGACTTCTTCTTAGCTTCCATCATGTCATGAGAGCTCTTGAAGTCTTGTCCCAGGCGTTCCCGCTTCTCCTTTTCTTTAACCAACTTAGTCTTCAACAAGGTTACCATCTCAGTTTGTTGTTGAAGGGAGTACGCAGCTTCGTTCTTCTCACTTCGAATCCGGGCCAATTCTCTTTCTAGATCTTCATTAACCACCAACAGAGCTTCCTTTTCCTTCACCACTCGCTCGTAGACCTCCCTGGAAACCGTGGTTGGCTCTTCCACCGGAATATAAACAGGGATCGGAGCAGCTGGAAATGGCATCAATATCTGTCTGGCTCTCTCCTGAATCCAAACTTTGTAGGGTGCATACGCCTGGCAATCACTCTTCCCCAACAGCGGTTTCCCTTTTCGGTTAATACGCGTCCAGGCATGCCGAAGCTTGGCTAGTAGCTCTCCGCTCAAATCACCTGTGAAGTACAGAGATTCCTGTACTTCATCCTCCTGAGGTGGGCTCTTCAGCGCATATCCAAACTGACGGACAAACAAAGATGGGTTGTAGTTGATGCACCCTTTTCTCCCTATCAACGGAACATTAGGATACCCAGCACAATTGCAAATAAGCTCGGACCCCAGCAGGTCTCGATCAAACCATTTGATATCTGTAGAAGACAGCCTCATCATCCGCTCTGGCCAGTCAGATGTGGCCGCACTATCCACAAAAGGTCCCTTCGAAGGAAGATGGCTCTTGAACCACATATACAGCAGAGGCACGCAACAAGAGACATTCTTGCCTCTCCTGTTCTCATTCCTGTAGTGCATCGAATAATAAAAGTCCCCGATCAGTGTAGGTACTGGGTTACCAGCAGCAAACAGATGAAATGCATCCATGTCCACGAAGTTTGGGAAATTGGGAAACAGCACGATCCCGTAAATGCATAGAGCCAAAATAGCGTTAAAGACCACCCAACACCCATTCTTGGCGTACTCTTGAGCCTTACCAACCAGAAACTGAAGAGAGAAACCCGGAACCCCTCGCCAAGAAGTTATCAACAACTCAGAAGCATCCATATGCAAGGCTTTGGCTAGATCCTCCAACTTAGGTTCAGCGGCAGAGTGAATAAAGGGAACCGCATTCTGCACTGGCAGCTCAGTAAACTCCACATACTCCTCCATGGTTGGTCCCAAAATGAAGTCTGCAAATGTAAAGCATCTCAAAGCCGGGTCATAGAACTGCATCAGCGTGTATAGCCCGTTCAATTCATCGTCGGTGGATCTGCGAACCAAACTCAACAGCCGTCCGTAACTCTGCCTGAAGCTTCTACGGACATCCTCACCTGCCAGAGAAATCAGACCCAGGAGTGGAGTAATATCAGGAATAGGTAGCTTGTAAGCAACTGTCATCCTCAAACCCGCCATGATCAATACTCGGAAGTCCAGATACTAGAACCCGGGGATATGCAAATGCACCTGCAGCACAGACACACGTTAATGGGATGCAATGGTAATGATCATGCAAATAATGCAATGCAAGCAACATGCAACAGGGGCCAAGTGCTATAGCTGAGAAGCCCGAATCATATCGAAGGTCTCAAATCATGGTCTCGGATAGACCCAATACAAAGCTCCACACTGGTCTCTGATAGACCCGTAATATAACCTCAACTGGTCTCTGACAGACCTCAAACCATAACTCAGACCGGTCTCTGATAGACCTCATAATATCCCTCCAACCGGTCTCTCAAACCATAACCTTGATTGGTCTCTGATAGACCTCAAATCAAAACTCAGACAGGTCTCTGATAGACCTCACAAATATCCATAAATACCCAGGATCTCTGATCAAGAAATAACCGGTATCTGAAGGTCTAGTTACCTGCATAACCCCAAACCCTCTCACAGGTGGATGTCCTGGTAACTGACAAAGGTATGGCATCCTATGCGGTCGTCGGCGTCACAGACTTTCAGGAGTGATGATACGATTCCCAGAAGGAGTGGCATCATCAAATCCTGAAGAGGCCTCACTTAGCCAACTTCCAAATGATCGGTTCCCAGAGTCGACAATCCAACTAACCAGCAACCCGAGCCACCCAAAGGGCAGGACAGGAGGCCAACCAGAAGAACCTCGTCTGAGCGTAGATTTCGCGGGACACTAGGACATGCAAAGCACGTGCGCGCCCACTAATCTCTACTCTAAATCTAGGTGCACTCAAGCCCAGGTCCGGCTTATCTCTCAATCAAAGAACACCCGTCACACCCCACAATACAGCAATAATAATGATAATATAATGCTGAAAGGTAAATACAGAAATGTAAATCCATGCAAAATCCTCGACGGGCAAACAAACGCTAGGATTGACTCTCTTAAGGGACGTTGGATCCCAAATGCATAAGGACCATCGCAGTCCTTAGCAGCCAGGGGACGTTGTCTCCCCAGCAGAGTCGCCAGCTGTCGCTACTGCGAAAATCGGCGCCGGCTGAACAGAAGAGTCGCCACCGTGCGTTATTTATCCCACGGGAGGGAAAGGAAACGCTCAGAGTAAACCTCGCGAAAAACGGGAAAAGGTATGGTCATCGCAACCAAAACCTGGGTTCGGGAGTCGGTTACGCAAGGGGAAGGTATTAGCACCCCTCACGTCTATCGTACTCGATGGGATCCACGCTTGCTTGGTTGTACGGATTACACTTCTATCTAAACTAAAGGATGAGGTCTGAAAAGAAAAGAAAACATGACTCGGCAAAGCATCGCACTTTATGCCTACGTATTCTCGTCTGGAACGAGAAATCAGAGTCAACGTAGTTCGCCTAACTACGGGTGAAGGTGGGCGAAGGTTGCTCGCTAGGATATCGCATCCTATGCCTACGTACTTTCATACAGCATGAAAGATCAGAGCAAACGTAGTTCGGGCTACGCATGACACAAGCTGTTCAAGTGTCTTTTATGAAAAATCTCACCTTAAACAAGGGTTTTCTTATTGCAAAAAGGTTGATGTTTGTTCAAATCTTTTGACGGAAGAAATGAATTGATTTCTGTCATAACCTTTATTAATGTTTTTCTGTTGTTTGAAGGAAGAAGAGATGACACTCTAAAATCCTAGGGTTAAAAAGGGAATAAAATCTACCCTAATGTTATCATGCATGGGTTAAGACCTAATGTCTATCACATCCTCCCTTGAACAAGGAAGAATGGAAGTCCTACGGGAAAGGAAAACGAAAGGAAGAAACGGAAATACAAGTAATAACCGCATACAAGTGAACATGAATATAGCAATGGTAAATGCAATGCAAAGGAGGGAGGAAGGTTCATCTCAACCTCAAGCCCATTCATGGATGGAATAAGAAAATATCAAGTGATCATATGCAAAGAATCGAGTGAAAACTCCGAATGAAACGCGTAATCCACTATTTGGAATCGCAACGTGCTATCATGCAAACAAGTCGATAATCGGGCAAGCTACACATACAAATAAAAGCCACCTAAGGGTCTTCCAATACCTCTAACCTATCTACAATAAGAAATATAAGCTACGGCGTTCATCACGCAAACACAAAGCGGCCGTTGGAGCCTTAACAAAAATAAAGTCCGTTCGGAAGTCCAAATTACAAGTTCGAATACAAAACATAAGAAAAATAGCAAAAGGTGCTAAAAAATTCAAATAAAAATCTCCAATGCCCTACATCAAGCCACAAACCAGGGGTGAGAGATACCACAAAAATATCCAAAGATAAATGGTCAAACAAGATGAAAACATTGCAAGATATCTCATGTATACCAAAGGAAAGATTAAAGTGGAGCATGTTAAAGAAAGCATCCAAAACCAATTAAAATGGTACAATAAAATTCCCACAAAAATATATCACAATACCTCAACGTGTTTATGAGATCCCTGCAAAAGGATTGACATTTAAATTGTGTTTTAATAGGTCAAAGAAATTCAACAAAATGATAGCACCAGCATTGACCTTTTTATGACGACCCAAATGTAAAAAATCCAAAGAAAATGTCAAAAAATGGTAAAATTATAATTCCAGTTTTATTAAATCCTAGACATCTTAAAGATTCAGCACAAAAAAATGGGGATCAAAAAGACTAATTTTCCTATTTTTTATGATTATTTGAAGTCAGCATATAAAACAGAAAAAATAAAAGAAACATGGCAATAGGAAAATAAAAGAAAATAACATGAATAAATAAAAGTGGCATGAGGCTTATGTGGCCGATTACGTGGCGCAGTGAGAGGCGTTGGATGAATGGAAGAAACCTTGACTTGGAAATGCATCCGACGGTGTTAACACCTTCTTCTCCAAATCAAATTTTTCAACTTTGTGAATAGTAACCCGCAGCCCCATGAACATGAGTTTTTTGCTACTTTGAAGCACCATAACTCCATCAATAATCATCCGTTTCGCACAACATTTTGGTCAAACTTGAAGGAAAAAAAAATCAAGGAATCCAAATATGGTCTTAGATTTTCTTGAAACTCTCTCTAACTCCCAAAACGTGGCACCTCAAGAAAAACTCAAGAACCAAAAATTGTCATAAAACCCATCTTTTTGTACTAGAATCCATGTAGGAGATGAGAGCAATGGAATGCAATAAAAATAATGCAAGAAAGACTCCTAAATAATGAGTTATGTCGAATTCTTTATACCTCCGAAAAATGGCTTATGGAGCTTCACTCGATCACCAATTCTTTGAGAAAATGATGTAGAATCACTCAACAATACTTGGTGAATATGTTTGAAGCCTTGACAAGTCTTGAATTGATGAAAAAGTGAAAATTGGAATTTGAGTTTTCACCACTTTTTCATGTTACTACAAGGTTCCTCTTGCTCCAATTCTCTCAAAAAAAATGATGAACCATCTCTATAATTGTTGTGTAATTGATTGGTGAAGAGAAAAAGTATGGAAAGTGAGAGAAAAAAAAGATTGAAAAAAATTCCAAAATGTGAAAGTGTGGGAAAAATGGAAAAAAATTCAATATGATTTGAAAAATGGATTCAACATCAACTATCACCAACCTTTACTCTTAATGATCTCAATCCAATATATAGATGATGATTAACAAACTTAGAGATTTCTAGAATAATCTTGGAGGATTCTAGAAAGTTGTGGAAATTTCATGAACTTCTCATGCCATGATACTTTGAATATCTCTTATCTCATGCTTGCACCTTTACAAACTTATGTCAAAATCTCCTTACATGAGATATGGGAAGTGTATGTAAGCTCCTTGCCTTGAAAATTCATCTTGTGCCAAGTTTTCTATACTTGCCTTATTATGCAAGTAACAAAAATACAAAGCAAGTCCAATTTTTAAACCCTAAATCAAAAAAGTGGCTGAACCAATGTCTTTAAAATGATGTTTGGAATCAATTTGGTATATTGGATGACTCATATTGGATTTGTAGATCTCTCAAACCAATTTTTCATTTCAACTTTTTCAACTTATAAGCCATTTTCAAGTCATTTGCACCACTTTTAAAATTCCATGCTCTAAGCTTTTCCAAACTTTCACACCTTCTTTTCTAGCCTTAAAATCCCATTTTGAACAACTTTGATGTTGTGAAGTTTTTCATTTGAAGCTTCCTTGTATGAGTTTTAGGCATATACTAAGAATGACCTGTAATCCTCAAATGACCAAAATACCCTTTGCTTGCCAAGACCATAAGTAGAGTTCCATAAATCATATGAAGGAATACCATACCATTATAGAAATCTAAGACAATAAGGAACAATTCTCATGTTGGCCAGAAATCCATTTGAAGTACCCTTGAAAGTCAAAAGTTGCTTGGAATACAGACAATTTTCGCAGACAAATTTCTATGCCCTCAGATGGCCTGTAACTTGCAAGAGCCATAACTTGAGTTATACAAATCATCTTGATGACTTCCACCACTCAAATTAAAGCTATGAAGATACTCTACAAGTTTCATATGGACTAAGAATCCATATGAAGCTTGCATCTTGAGTTACACTGCTTTGAAGTTTGACCTAAATCAGGGGATTTTACAATAAAACCCTAATTTAGTAACTCCAGTTCTCCTTGACTCTCTAGATTTTTCTTTATCATAACATCATATCCATATCCACCTAGCAAATAATGAATCCCCCATTCTTCAAATGATCCTTGATGCCCTTCAAAACACTTCTTTGACCTAGAATTGACCCAGTGTTGACCCTAGTTGACTGACTTCAACTGAGGCTCCTGCAATCATTCAAATGACTTGGTTCTCCTCAAAAATGATTCTCTAGACTCTTCATAACATCCATACACACCTCATGCTCTTGGCTCATAGCTCACATTTCCTCTGATGATCCCCACTAGCCTCACGATAGGAGAGAATTCACTGATCAACCTGGCAGCTCTTCAAAGCTCAAATTCTTCCCTGATGACCTGAGTAGTCTTGAATATGAATGAAACCCTTGGATATACCTCTTGAAATAAGAATAAAACTTGATCCCCTGATTAAGATAGCTTGCTTATGACATGCAATGCAGATGAATACACTATGTACATGATGACAATGCAAATGACTATGCAATTGATACATAAACCTAGGTTAGAAAAGGTTGGGCAAATTTTGGGGTGCAACAAACATAACAGGAATAATCATAAGGCATGGCATACAAGTAGTCCATGTAGCTTAAAATAAACTTAAGCACAAAGAGAGAAGTGAAATAATATTACCTCTTAGATGAAGGACCGAGGGAGTAATCACTTATACTTCTTTTACTTGTATAGCCAATGATGAAATCCATTAGTTATAAAATAGATTTTGTCCAATTCGTTTTCACAAATACTCTTGGTACCTATATATTGATGATCTTGCGAATGTAGAACAACAATCCCACACAATGATTTTTAACTCAAATAACATGCCCCCAGGCCAATACTCATCAAAGAGGACAAAAAAGTGATTTAATACAAGAATTGAAACAAAATTTAAGAGATAACTGATAATACTTATTTAAAAGCGTACAGTCAGACTTTTGGACATGTTTCCAAGATTTTGTAAAATACTTGTCTTCTCTTAACTTGATGGTCATCTTTCTCCTCCTCAAGTTCTACCATTTTTGGGTGAACAATCCATCTATGGTGACTTTGAGTATGTCTTCTAGGGATTCATCTGCATCTAAAGAACTTTCCTGATGTTTCTTGGATATAACACATCACAAGTGATATATTCAACCTTAACACCAATAAACATTCTCAAGCAATTATAATATCATAGAAAGTAGTGAAAGGATTATTTATCTACACTACTTGTTACATTATTTAGCATAAATATTTGATAACTTCGCAAGTTACAACATCCTTCTTCTTTGCTACAATGTCAATGAACAAGGAGATGTTACCTTTTATATGCTTTGAGTTTCCCTTATTAAGATCCCAGGCTCTCTTCAAGGAGTCAAGACATTTTTCCTACAAAGTCAATCAATGATTCTAGTTACCCGATCTTTATTGTGGATTTTTCTATTCTTTTATAGACATATCTTCTATTTTTATAGACCTATCTTAAAGAAATAATAGAAATCAATTTTGATCTTTTCTTGTATTCGGAAAAAAGATATTTGGAAGTCAAATGACTTGTCTGTTGGAACTTAGAATAAGCCCTCCCATTGGAGGAGAGGAGTAGCAATTGATTCCTAGGAACAATAAGATATTATCCGAAATATAGACGGATTCTTGCAGAGTTCGAACCAAAAGGGTATTAAAAAGAAAAAAAGATACACTGTTCGAATTTCATTTCTATCCACCAATTGGAATATCAGAATAGTGGATATAGTTCTGATTCAATAGGTTAGGTCCACTTACTTTTTTTAGAATCTTTCCCTTTATTGGATTGGAAGAATCCAAAATAGGAGTATATGACAATTAAAGCAAAGAAAATATCAGATTCTAAAAAAAGAAATATATATAGAAAAGAATACTATTTCCCTTTCTAACTAGAATGAGTTTACTCTATTCGAATGATAACAATAACTTAATAGAGTTTAAATTCTAAATTGGATTTTTTATAATGAAATTCAACTATTCATTAGTTTTTTTTATTTTATTACAAACAGAAACTTCTTACAAATATCAAGAATATTTGTATATCTTTCTTCAAATAGAAATACTACTGTTATCATTTTTTGATCAAAAAAAAGCCCTTTATCAGATTTGAACCGATGACTTACGCCTTACCATGGCGTTACTCTACCGCTGAGTTAAAAGGGCGCCGTTTGAGTCAATTCCCGAATACAGAATCAGCCAATATGAATATGAATATGAATATGAGTTGAGTACATCTATTTCAAATATTTCCGAATCTTTGATAAATGGATTCTATCCTGTCCCTTAACTCAATTCTTATTGATCTTCATCCTTTTTTATTTTACTCCATTTCCGGATTCATTCTCATTTTTTTATTTCCCTACTTAGTGTGAAATAGAAATATACCTAATTCAATCTTCTTAACACTGAATGAAAGTGAACGAAATAAGGTGTTAATGCCCCCCTGTTCCAGCAAATCAATTATTTCCAGAAAGGATTCTATGTTTATTTTGGTTTCTTTCGCATTACTTCGTTTTATTTTGTATTTTGTTGAATTCTAGATTGGTGATTGGAATGAACCATTTCGAAATCGAAAGGGTGAATCCAAAAATTGTAAGGAATTCTGAAAGATGGGAAGATCCTTCTGATTGAATCATTCTATTGACAATTTCAAAAAACTGTTCATACTATGAACATAGTAGAATGGAGGTCGGGCAAGGCTGCCCCCATCGTCTAGCGGTTTAGGACATCTCTCTTTCAAGGAGGCAACGGGGATTCGACTTCCCTGGGGGTAGGATACTACGAAAGGAAATGGATCAGGGATTATCAATAAAGACTAAATTGGATTCTTCCTGCTGGGTCGATGCCCGAGCGGTTAATGGGGACGGACTGTAAATTCGTTGGCAATATGTCTACGCTGGTTCAAATCCAGCTCGGCCCAAAAATAAAATATTTACGGATCCACCATGAAATGATAGACCCCATTTGGTGTTCTCTTAAAATCACCAATGGGTTCGGATACACAAGATTAGAATCTCGAGTCCTATGTGTTTTTTCCATATTACTTACATATTTTTTCCACAAATTAGGATTTTGCAAAATTCCTATCGGGATCTGTAAGTTTAAAGTCTAAGGAAAGGGTTAAAGTTAAAAAACAAAAAAGACTCTTTTTTGTTTCCTTGATTTCTTGATTGATTTATTTTTAAATCAAGTTGGCAATAACGAACGGATTGCGATGCGAGTCATCCGTGTCGATAAAGTGCAGACCCATCCAAATAGGAATATATATAGAAGTAAGCCCCAGGGGTTCGAATCTCAAATAGAAAAACAAAGAATTTGGATGAAATTGTAAGAATATATATGTATACTATACGACTTTTTCCCTGGGATTGTAGTTCAATTGGTCAGAGCACCGCCCTGTCAAGGCGGAAGCTGCGGGTTCGAGTCCCGTCAGTCCCGATGGATACAAATCCAAAAAATATCAATGGATTTAGTGTATGAAAGGGAATAAAAATAAAAAAAAAATATCATTTCTAACGGGTATCTCCTTTTTTCTTTTTAGTTTTAGGGAAAGGTTGGGACAAAGAAAAAGGACTTTTGGATTGCATCAGAAAGTCATTTTCTTATTTGGTATGGATAAAACATCTTCCGATGTTATACTATTCAATTCTCGACCATGAATTCTTGATTTGATAGATCACATATAGTTATTCGTGATATGGATCCGATTGGATATCATCGAGATCCTATTTATACCATTGAATTTAGTGAAGAAATATTTTTTATTTCTATGGGATTAAATCCCGAAGTATTTATTAGAAATTAAAGAGAAAGAAAACATAGAGATTATGGAAGTAAATATTCTCGCATTTATAGCTACTGCACTCTTTATTCTAGTTCCTACTGCCTTTTTACTTATAATTTATGTAAAAACGGTAAGTCAAAGTGACTAATTTTACTGAAACATGACTTCTTATTTCTTAGCAATGATTGAAGAAAAACATGAAAAAAGGATTTCTATTTCTTTTAATCTTTGTTTTAAATAAAATGATCAGACTACAACCAGCAGAATTCTATTAACCATATAGTAGAAAGAAATCAAATCTATTTCTTTCTACTATATTCTCTATTACGGTAGGAGTAGGATAAAAATAGAATGTTTTACTAAAAAAAAAAGAGTTCCTATGGAGGAACCAATTTATCATTTTCTTTTCATATGGATATATGGATATCGATCTATAGATATATATGGAATGTAGGCGTCCACATTTTTCTTTATTTCATCTAAATCTATTCTATTTGTATTGGTTCCAATCAATCTGAAATAATTCAAAAGCAACGCCATTTTTATTCTTCTTAGTTTCATTTTTAGATTTAAGATTCTTTATCAGAATCCCGGTAACTAATAAATAAAAATAAAGAATCTTTTTAGTATTCCAAAATTTAAATAGATTAAATGGAATCGGAATCCGTTTCCAATTATCTTGATTCCCGGGATATCAAGATGGCAACAATTTAAATATTTGTTTGATTCAAAGAGTTTTTTTTCAATAAGATATATACATGGAATATATTACACCACTGGAAGCAATACAAGAGAATTTCTAAATCCAGATAGAATTGCATTTCATTAATTAGTATTAATAAAATAACTCAAATAGTTCAAAACTGGAAGAACTCAGCTATAAAACAATTGAGACAGTTTGATCCCTTAACTCAATTAGTATTACCTTTAAAGTCCACTTCTTCCCCATACTACAAGGGAAAGGGAAAATGTAAAAACTACCATTAAAGCAGCCCAGCAAGACTTACTATATCCATGTCAATTATGTCTCCTATCTATATCAATATGATCAATATGAAGAAATTCTTTATTAATTCTTTTTTTATTGTTTACTTATTTTTCTTGTATTCTTTTAGTTTTTCACTAAAAATTGGAGAATATCTTCTAATAATAGTGGAATCGCTGGTACAGAGTCAAAAAAGGATTCCATTCCGTCCTAACACCATTGACGAAACATCCAATTAGAACATATAGCAAGTTCTTATCCGATTTGGAGTAGAATTGAAAAATTGAAAGCATAAATAAAAAATATACTTAGAAGTAGTAAGGTAATGAATCCTACTAATAGGTAGGAACTATGTTTTCTTTCCCCCCCCATTTTAGTAAGTAAAAAATAAAGAATCAAGATAGATTCTTTTGCATACTCTTATTTGCATCTGTTCGTTCCATCGGATCTAATCCTTATTGTATCTCGATTCGTTCTCTAAAACAATTGGAAAAGAGCCTATTCAATTCTTTTACTATAGATTACCCCAAAGAAAGAGTTTTCTTTTTCTTAGAATGGAAATGGAATAGAAATATATTTCTAATATAGACTCATGATTCTATTTTTTTTTTTAAGTTAATTAAGAAAGTTGTATTTGGTGAATTCAATTCCCGCTTTCATTCCTTCACTATCTATTTCGACATAAACAATAAGAGGACTCTAGGAAAAGACAAATTATCCATCCTAGAATCCTGTTTTCCCTTTGTCTATTTCTACTTTACTTAATATTCTGTACCTACCTATTTTTTTAGGTTTAGTATCGAGTTAATTCTAAAACAATAGAAATTAGAGGATTTCTAGAACATTAAAATCCGAAAACAGCTACATAATCATATGGTTCGAATTAATTGTGCAGTTGAAAAAAAAAAAAAACCAAGAACCAAATAGTCTTCTTCACAATATACATACTATGACTGAACTAATTCTACGGTACAAGGAATTTTCTAAATATAGTATATCTACAAAAACTAGAAAGAACCAAGGGTGTTTACAGAATTTATCAACAAAAATGGAGTTCTTTTTACCAGCTTAATATGTTGATTAATTCAAATTCCTAAAAATTCATTTCGAACAATTGAACCTTCTCAAATTGTTTCTTTTTAAGAACCAAAAAGATTTGTGCCAAAATAATAGATGCCAAGAAGAGCAAGAGACCTTGGACACGTAATGGATCTTGAAGCACTATTTCTGCATCCCCTGACCAAATCCACCCACATTAGGATTACTCGTTAATGGTTGATCAAGTTTGATAGATTCACCCTCTGAAACAAGAAGTTCTGGTCCTGGCGGTAGAATATCAATCACTTCACGTCCATCTGATGCATCTACTATCGTTATTTCGTATCCACCTTTTTCTTTTCGTATTATTTTGTTTACTACACCTGTTGCTGTAGCATTATAAACATTATTATTACTTTTGCTTCCGTCGGGATAAATCTGACCCCTTCCCCTGTTCCCGCCTACGTATAGAGGATATTTTAAGAAGTAAACATCTCTCTTAGTAGCAGGATCTGGAGAAAGAATAGGAAAGGTAATTTCACTATATTTTTTCCCAGGAACGGGGCCTATCACAAGAATATTTTTTTTTGTGGGACGATAGCTTTGAAAAGACAAATTACCCATCTTTTCTTTAATCTCGGGCGAAAGACGATGAGGAGGGGCCAATTCAAAACCCTCTGGTAAAATAAGAATAGCTCCTACATTCAAAGCCCCCTTTTTACCATTAGCAAGAACTTGTTTCACTTGCATATCATAAGGAATTCGCACAACTGCTTCAAATACAGTATCGGGAAGTACCGCTTGTGGAACCTCAATATCTACGGCTTATTAGCTAAATGGCAATTAGCACATACAATCCGGCCGGTAGCTTCTCGAGGATTTTCATAACCTTGTTGGGCAAAAATGGGATATGCATTTGAAATGGGTGCTCGAGTTATTATATGGATCATGAGCAATACGGAAATAGATCGGGTAATCTCTTTCTTTATCCAAGAAAAAGCATTTCTAGTTTGCATGGTCCAATCCTTGATCCTGAAAATTTCTACAATAAGATTAGGTAGGGAACTGGCACAGTTCCCTATCCATGATTCTGCTATTTACTCCAATTATTTGCCTATAATATAGGAAGAATACGAGTAAAACGAAAATGAATAAGTGAAATTTGGAATGTTTAGCTTTTATATAAAAGCTAAACAAATTTAGAATTGGATCAGTGGGTCCTTTTTTCAGTCATTCACGGAATGGAATTGAATCATAAATCGATAAAAGCGACGGAGATACACAATTTAAATAACGGAAAATCCAGTATTTAAAAATAATATTTAAAATGGCTGGCAAAATAGAAACAAGAAAAGATATAATATGATCATTCGGAGTAAATCCAAAATCTTTATAGACAGACCAAATCATTAGTTCCCAAAGACCAGTCGAATGGTATCCTACAGAGAAATCAATTAAGAAAAGAATAGAAAAAGCTTTTATTGTGTCACTTAAGTTATATACAAATTCTTGAACCCAAGAGTTAAGAATAATGAGTTCTTGATTACCCCTAATAGAATAAACACTTAGAATAGGAAACATATTATATTTGTAAAGAAATGAAAAATCGTATGGATATTATCTTCGTTGTTCGTCTGAATCAATTGGATGGTCGCTTTGTAGATTTCGATACGAAGGTTTTGTAAATGTGTTTCCGGGTATTCCTTTAGCATTTCATCCAAGAGGAACAGTTCCTCGAACTCTAGGAATTTCTTTACAATAGTTTTTTCTTGAATAGTATTCAAGAAAATTTCGGATTCTTTCGTATTCCACCAATTAGTAATCCAAGATTCCAGACTTTTCTTAAATGTAAAAGAGATGCACCAGGGCAAAAAGACTATAGATGTAAGACATAGAAGGGGAATGAATGCTTTCTTTTTTGCCATTTTTCGTCCTCAGTTTCATCTCATTTTTCAACTCTAGAATATTCTATATATTCTAATATTTCTATCAAGCATAAGTTCTATTACAAGTAAATACTAATAAAAAAGCGAGTTTAGGCACTATAATATATTAATTATTATAGGCTAAACTCGCTTTATAGGCTAAACTCGATCGGCTAAACTCGCTTTTTTATTAGTATTCTTTGTAAATAATGTCCAATGGTATATTCAAGAATCTGGACAACTCCAAAGCATGTTTTGCAAGCATATATCTACGACCATCTTTAGTAGGAGTCATCGGCAAGGTCCCGTGTTTTCTGGTTTCAATATAAAGGACATCACCCAGATTCGGTTAGTTACTAGTATGAGGCACGAAATTTCTTTTATTAAAATGCGGCGAACATTAGAGCTACTTATTCCAGGAATAGGAAGTCTGTAACGAGTAATATATAGCACTCCTTTTCTTTTATCGAAAAAATTAGTTCCGCCAATTACAGTCCATAATTAATATATTGAAACATGATACCGCTTAGGATACTGACAATTGCAGTGATAAGCAGAGAAACAATCTTATTTGGTAGCACAAAGAGCCATTTAATCGGTGCATCGAAAATGTTCATCCGAGTAAGATTGCTATAGAAACGATAGAGAGAAAAGAA
>CAWUDS030001926.1:0-28028 GCA_963859935.3 Lathyrus sativus
TATTTCTATTCACTTCAAATTGGCTTAGTGCTACTAAGTGAAACTTTACTTGTGAGGAAGATACTTTTGTAAGTGATCGTTCTGGTCGTTAATATTCTTAAGGGTGTGATAGGTTTAAGAGATTGAGTTTAGTTCTTGAGATCAACCTTTATAAAATCTCTGTTATTGGTTTATTAAGCTTTGTCAAAAAAAGATTTGTTTTGGTTATTGAGATCAACCATAAATCTTTAAACGGTTCGATAGTTTATCCTAGGTTAAAAGCTGTCATTTGACTGGGGATAAGTGTGTATTAAAGGTTCGTGGCATAACCTTCAAAAGCTCAAAGTTTATAGTGAAACTCTCAAGAAGACCACTTGAGTACAAAATTAGGCCTACGTTCGATTAAACTTGTATAAATTTCTGGTGCAATTTTTCTAACCCTATCCATTTACTTTCTACAATTTATTTTTGTTATTTAAATTTCCGCTGCAATTACTCACCTAAAATTACTAATACGATCTCAAACGTGAAAATATTAAAATTAATCATAAATTTTAAATATCACAACTCACCCTCCTTTTGAAGTTATTGTCCAATAACGTTAATGTGAGATGTTGGATCGAACTCTAATGTTGTCGAAGCTTGTTCGCAAGTAACGCGCGTTGTAGTCGAAATTTGTTCTAACATGCATTAGTCAATATTGCTAGGTTTGTTAGCATGTTGAATTGGGTCTTGCTTGTAAGCCCAATTGTTTAAGTTAGCTTGTACCCTAAGTTGGCTTGTAATGGATAATTGTTAAAAAGCCCATTAGGTTAGTGTGCTATTTTATTATAAATAGGATGCTAGTTTCTCAATCTTGAGAATAAGGAAAAATAGGAAGATAAAATCCTAATTTCAAGGGAGAGAGGTTATTTTGTTATTCTTGTATACTTGTAATCTTGTTCTAAGAGAAAGGAAAGAATAGCAGTTTAATAACCAATCCTTGTCGTTCCTTATTGTTTTACCTTGTTTTCTTTGTTAACCCTAACCCTTGTGAGTTTCTTGATCATTAAGAAACTGTTTATACTTTGTTTAAAGGTATCCGATTCACAACAAATTGGTGCGGTGAGCGTGGAGAAGATTCCTTCAACAAAGTATGAGATTGAAAAGTTCACCGGAGTGAACGACTTCGGTCTGTGGCGCTTGAAGATGAAAGCCCTATTGGTTCAGCAGGGTTGTTTGGAAGCGTTGAAGGGTGAGGTGGCCATGGACGCTGCGTTAACAGCAAAAGAAAAGATGGGCATGATCGAGAAAGCCCATAGTGCAATATTGTTGAGCCTTGGTGATAAGGTTCTTCGACAGGTATCAAAGGAGACTACAACATCGGGATTATGGGTGAAACTTGAAAGTTTGTACATGACCAAATCTCTGGTGAATCGACTATACCTGAAGCAAGCTTTATATTCATTCAAGATGAGTGAAGACAAAATGTTGGCTGAGCAGTTGGATATGTTCAACAAGTTGATTCTTGATCTTGAATTGACGTGAAGATCGATGATGAAGATCAAGCACTGTTGCTGCTGTGTGCTTTGCCCAGAACACATGCTCACTTCAAAGAAACTCTCTTATATGGAAGAGAGTCCCTAACCTTTGAAGAAGTTCAATCAACCTTGTATTCTAAGGACTTGAACGAACGAAAGGAGCATAAACCTTCGATGGTGGGCGAAGGTTTGGCCGTTAAGGGAAAATTCTTGCGAAAGGATGGTAAGTTCGACAAGAAGAAAGGTAAAAGTCAACAGAAGTCTTATAGTGGCGAAACATCTAGTATTCGATGTTATCACTGTAAGAAGGAGGGTCACATAAGAAAGGTGTGTCCTGAACGCCTGAAAGATCATGGAGGTAATGGCAATGCAGCCATTGTTCAAGATGACTTTGACTCATCTGATGTTCTTGTGGTTTCAAGTGGCGACTCAAGGAAAGAGTGGATTATGGATTCAGGTTGCACTTGCCACATGACTCCAAACAGAGAATTGTTCGAGGAGCTATGTGATCAAGATGGTGGATCTGTACTGCTAGGAAACAACAAATCTTGCAAAATTGCAGGTATTGGATCTGTGAGATTCAAGCTCCATGATGAGTCAATAAGGTTATTGACTGAAGTCAGGTACGTACCTGACTTGAAGAGAAATTTGATTTCTCTTGGTGAATTCGACAGAAAAGGATATGTTTTTCAAGGAGAGAAAAGTATCCTAAGAGTCATGAAGGGGTCGAAGGAAGTCTTGAGAGGCGTGAAGAAACAAGGCTTGTATACCCTTGAGGTTGAGGTTGTAAGTGGTTCGACAAATGTTGCATCCACGAAATCTATGTTGAAGACAGAATTATGGCACATGAGATTGGGCCATGTCAGCGAAAGAGGCCTGGTCGAATTGGGGAAGCAGAACCTGCTAGGAGGTGACAAAGTCGAAAAGTTGGAATTTGGTGAATCTTGTGTATTTGGTAAATCCTGTAGGGCGAAGTTTAACAAAGGCAAGCAAAGAACACATGGATCCCTGGATTACATTCATGCTGATCTTTGGGGGTCTGCAAGGAATCCTTCACACTCAGGTGCAAGGTATTTTCTATCCATCGTTGATGACTATTCCAGAAAGCTATGGGTATTCATTCAGAAGACGAAGGATGAAACTTTTGAGAATTTCAAAAGTTGGAAGATTCTAGTCGAAACTCAGACTGGCAGAAAGGTTAAGAGGTTGAGAACCGACAATGGTCTTGAATTCTACAATGAAGCTTTTGACAGTTACTGTGTTGGGTCTGGGATTGCAAGGCATAAGACTGTAGCAGGTACTCCTCAACAAAATGGCTTAGCTGAGAGATTCAATCAAACAATCCTTGAAAGTGTTAGATGCATGTTGGTTAGTGCTGGATTGAAGAAGGTGTTTTGGGCGGAAGCTGTTTCGACAACAGCTTACCTGATAAATAGATGTCCCTCGACTGCCTTGGGAATGAAGACACCTGAAGAAGTTTGGTCGGGACATCCACCTAGTCTCGACAGACTGAGAGTATTTGGCTGTGTGGCCTATGCTCATATTAGGCAAGACAAGGTCGAACCTAGAGCTCTGAAGTGCATGTTCATGGGATACCCTGAAGGAGTCAAAGCTTATAGGCTATGGTGCCTAGAGCCAGGTCACAGAAGGTGTATCACTAGTCGAGATGTAGTTTGCAATGAAGCAGAGATGGCTTTCAAAAAAACTGATGATGCTGACGAAGAGCTGGAACAGGGAGAGATTCCTGTTGAGGTGGAGCATGTTGATGCTGAATTGCTTACCCCAGATGAAGTCGAAGAAGACGCAGAAGATGCTGTCAAAGATGAGGACATTGATAATGACTACCTGCTAGCAAGAGATAGGTCGAGGAGAGTCATCAAGCCACCTCAGAGACTTGGGTATGCAGATCTTATAGCTTATGCCTTAATATCTTCTAGTGAGGTTCTAGATGAAGAACCTAGAGACTATAAGGAAGTTATGAGGAGTCGAAAGAAGACTGAATGGCTGAAGGTCATGGATGATGAGATGAAATCTCTTTATGATAACAACACCTGGGAACTGATCAAGAAACCTGCTGGAGCCAGGTTAGTCAGTTGTAAATGGATTTTAAGGTACATAAATGGGTCTATGAATAGAGTCCTAATTTATGGTGGAGCCTTGGGTGAAGATAGTAAAGCAGCAATCAAAGGATATGTCGACTCTGATTATGAGGGTTGTATGGATTCTAGAAAATCTATCTCTGGATATGTGTTCACTATGTTTGGGACAACAATTAGTTGGAAATCAACACTTCAGAAGGTCGTTGCCTTATCAACCACTGAAGCGGAGTATATTGCCCTAACTGAAGCTGTGAAGGAAGCATTGTGGCTTGAAGGTTTTGCAAAGGAGCTAAAACTTCAAGGTCGAGTTATCACTATTAAATGTGATAGTCAAAGTGCAATACACCTGTCGAAGAATTCATCCTATCATGAGCGAACCAAGCACATTGATGTGAGGCTGCATTTCATCAGAGGGGTAATCGAGCATGGAGAAGTCCAAGTGCTGAAGGTTTCGACAGATCATAATGCTGCTGATATGATCATCAAGACGTTGCCCAGTTGCAAGTTTTTCCACTGTATGCAGTTAATAAAGCTGCATGAAGAAAGCTAGTTTCTTGATGTTATATAGTTAGGTCCAAGGTGGAGATTTGTGAGATGTTGGATCGAAATCTAGTGTTGTCGAAGCCTGTTCGCAAGTAATGCGTGTTGTAGTCGAAGTTTGTTCTAACATGCATTAGTCAATATTGCTAGGTTTGTTAGCATGTTGAATTGGGTCTTGCTTGTAAGCCCAATTGTTTAAGTTAGCTTGTACCCTAAGTTGGCTTGTAATGGGTAATTGTTAAAAAGCCCATTAGGTTAGTGTGCTATTTTATTATAAATAGGATGCTAGTTTCTCAATCTTGAGAAAAAGGAAAAATAGGAAGATAAAATCCTAATTTCAAGGGAGAGAGGTTATTTTGTTATTCTTGTATACTTGTAATCTTGTTCTAAGAGAAATGAAAGAATAGCAGTTTAATAACCAATCCTTGTTGTTCCTTATTGTTTTACCTTATTTTCTTTGTTAACCCTAACCCTTGTGAGTTTCTTGATCATTAAAAAACTGTTTATACTTTGTTTAAATGTATCCGATTCACAATAGTTAATATAAGGGTGACGATTATATCTGTCACCAATTGCTCTGACGCTAGATACAGGAGATCATTGGATGAACATCAATGGTTGAGATGAAGGCGACGCCTTATGCGGTGCTTCTTCATGAGTGTCTATTTATTTCACAATTGAGTGGACACTTGTAATTAAATTGTATTTATGGATTGAGCCGATCTTATTGGGCAGTAAAGAATCCAAGGCCTCAAATTTTCAAAACCTTGACCTTTAGCAACATGTACAAAAGTAGATAAAGAAGTAGTAACCAACATCCTTAGTAGATACATGTCAACCCAAGCTTTCATATTATACTTATTATCTTTTCTTTTTAACTTCTTCGCGACTTAGTTGATAACCTTCGTAATAATTTTGTTTTTGCCAATAGAAGACACTAAATAGGCCTCGTTTGTCGTTCCCGAATTGAACGAGCATCACGCGGTTAGTGAGGAGAGCATAAAGAAATGTTGCTGCCATGCTAACCATTTGATTCCCTAAGGCTATGTTTGGATAATTTTAAAATAACGGAGTGGAGCGGAACGGAACGGAATAGGATGGAGTGGAATGGAATGGAACAGAATATAAACTCCATTCCACAGTTTGGATATTTTACAATGGAGCGGAACTAATATCTCATTCCACTGTTTGAGAATTGGACGGAGCGGAAAGCATTATAACTTTTTTATTCCATTTTTACCCTTTGCTACAATATTGATAGATCCAACATTCTCACACTAAAATAATATATAAGTAATCATAGAAAACTATCAACTTAACACTTGAAAGAAATTAAAACATACAATAATAAATTAAAATGTTCATAAATGAAATATGGTTATTATAACTTGAAATTGCAAAGACCAAGTGCACAAGTTTTGATCAATACCATACTGGGTATTCATAGTAATTCATAAACAAAATCAAGTTTTGCTAAAATTAATTGATAAATATATGTCTATAGTAGATAATAATATCAAATCTTGCTAATAAAAAAGACAAATATTGATCCATAATAGATAATGACTCTCTTTTTTAAGAAAGCTTTGGGACCCATACGAATAATATAATAACATCGCTCACTTACTACAATATGTTTCATTAACACATTTCTAACTTTCTCTCTTTGCTATGTGATTCTATAAGGTATTTGGAATCTTCCACGCTTGTTTTTTAGCGAACATATTAGAACAATAATGATAGATACTTGAAGAATCATCATTTGAACCAATTTCATATACTTGATTCTTATGTCTTCGTTAGTCATCTATAACAAATTAAACAGTAAAATTTACTCTAATTATAAATCCATATACAAATAAATCAAATTAAAATATTTATAACAAATAAAATAAATCATATCAAAATCAGAACAAATAGATTAAGAATTTTTAAAACAAATCAAATATATAATTTCAATCCCAAATTAATTACGAATCTTTATAGCAAATCAAAACTTATGTTACTAATAATTATTTTCCTATTATACTACATAATATTATTAGTCAATTTTATGTTACAGTAACTAATTTTAGTTTTCTCTATACATAATAAGAATACAATCAACGTGAATAGTAGTGAAAAACAACAGGAACAGTAGTTTTACAACAAATCTAATTTCTACTTTTGTTCTTAATAAAAAGTTAATTTAACATACAAAACACTATAAAGCAACATAAATCATAATTTTAGGTTTTGTTTTTAGTAACTATACCTAATTTCGGAAAAATGAAAAAGACATGAACATGAAGATAAATCAAGATATTTAATTTAATAGAGCACACATATAAATACAGGTAAAAAAATAAGAAGAAATATGATGTACCTTGTTAAGGTAGAAGAAAGATAGACTCTTTGAAAGAAAGAAGAAGGCCCGTGAAGGAGAAAAGTTGCAGTGAATGAATAGAAAAATATCACGTTGATTGAAATAAGGAATAATAACGGTTAATAATAAAAGTGAAATTTTGGAGGATAAAATTGTAATTGTTTATTAATTGATTCCATTCCATTGGATACTCCCCAATTTGGGGGAATGAAAAATGGGCCAAAATAGTGGTATTGGATAGAATGTGTTCCATCATACTCCATTCCATTCCATTTAATTTTTGTAAATCCAAACAATGGAATATAACTCCACTCCGCTCCACTCCACTCCATTCCATTTCATCCCTTTCCATCAATTCAAACAGACCCTAAGCTATTAGCCGGTGTCCAAACAAGATATTTGCACATTGCAGAATCACTGTTAATGTTCTTAGAAAGTAGAATCTTAGCCATGCTTTTGTTGTAAGCTCTACCATTAGGTTCACACCTTCTGTGAATTTCTTCATATTTCGTAGTTTCGATATCAAATAAAGATACAACATATGAGGCGAAGCATTGCGGTATAAATGAGATTGCAGTCTACTTATGCATGATGATTCATCAAATTCAGAAGCTAAAAGCCCGCCAAGCAATTTCTCTTTGTCATCATTGCTTGTCAATAAGTCATTCTTCAAATAGAGAGATTTTCCTTCTGTTGAGGAAACAATAGAATGAGTTTTAGAGCACAAATAGTTCAAGTATCTAATTATGAAATCTGAAATAGTTCAACAATATATAGATATTTATATGATGATAAATGTACAAAAGATTCAGTCTTGTGCTATGATTGATTCACAAGATCAATTCTGAAATACTTACATACCTTTGGCATGGACTTATTGTTGACATTGTTATGAGCATTTTCATTTCCTTCAACAAGTTGCACCTTGTATTTTGTAAGCCCCTCAAAGAGAAAGAAGCTTGATTTTGAGTACATGAAGCTAATCACGAGAAGAACGGGAAATAATACGAAATTACAATAAAGAATGTTGTGAATCTTTGCACCATCCTTTCCTTAGTGACTTGAAAGGTTTCCATGAAAGGTTGAGAAAGATGGAAGAGTGGATAGCTTAGAAGTAAAGAAATAGATTATGAGAATATATGATTGATTCTTATCTTTGTACCTACCTTTTTTTTTCTTCTGTTATCCTAACAACTTTCTGTTATGAGTTTTTCTGTTAGTAGTTATGTTAGCATAGTTTGTTATAGAACTAATTCACCAAGAACCCAAGATGACTGTAACAGAATATTACAACAAGTTTAGAAGTCTCAAAGATGAGATAAGAGAGTAACAACCACAACCCGATTGCAAATATGGAGGAGAATGATAACAAGGCCTCATATAAAGAAAAGAAGAATAATTTTTAAAAACTTCAATTACAATAATGCTTCGGAGGAGAATGATAACATGGATCCATTGAAAACTTACTGGATAATGATTCTCATTGCTTACTAACTTGTATTAGAAGCCATGGCCTTAAAATGACCGTCATTGGACCAAATATAAGTGGCAGTAAGTTAAACCTAACTCAACCTTATAAAATCGTGTGAGATGTTGGATCGAACTCTAGTATGGCCGAAGTCTGTTTGTGAGTAATGTGTGTTGTAGTCGAAGTTTGTTCTAACATGCATTAGTCAATATTGCTAGGGTTGTTAGCATGTTGAATTGGACCTTACTTGTAAGCCCAATTATTTAATTTAGCTTGTACCCTAAGTTAGCTTGTAATGGGTAATTGTTAAAAAACCCATTAGGTTAGTGTGCTATTTTTCTTATAAATAGGATGCTAGTTTCTCAATCTTGATATAAGGAAAAATAGGAAGATAAAATCCTAATTTCAAGAGAGAGAGTTTATTTTGTTATTCTTGTATACTTGTAATCTTGTTCTAAGAGAAATGAAAGAATAGCAGTTTAATAACCAATCCTTGTTGTTTTCTTCTTTATTAACTCTAACCTTGTGTATTTCTTGATCATTAAGAAACTGTTTATACTTAGTTTTAAGGTATTAGATTCACAATAAATTGGTGCGGTGAGCGTGGAGAAGATGCCTTCAACAAAGTATGAGATTGAAAAGTTCACTGGAGTGAACGACTTCGGTCTGTGGGGCTTGAAGATGAAAGCCCTACTGGTTCAGCAGGATAGTTTTGAAGTGTTGAAGGGTGAGGCAGCCATGGACGTTGCGTTAATGGAAAAAGAAAAGACGAGCATGATCTAGAAACCCCACAATGCAATATTGTTAAGACTTGGTGATAAGATTCTTCGACAGGTATCAAAGGAGACTACAACATCGGGATTATGGGTGAAACTTGAAAGTTTGTACATGACCAAATCTCTGGTCAATCGACTCTACCTGAAGCAAGCATTATATTCATTCAAGATGAGTGAAGACAAAGTGTTGGCTGAGTAGTTGGATATGTTCAACAAGCTGATTCTTGATCTTGAAAATATTGATGTGAAGATCGATGATGAAGATCAAGCACTGTTCCTGCCGTGTGCTTTGCCCAGAACACATGCTCACTTCAAAGAAACTCTCTTGTATGGAAGGGAGTTCCTAACCTTTGAAGAAGTTCAATCAGCCTTGTATTCTAAGGACTTGAACAAATGAAAAAAGCATAAACCTTCGATGATGGGTGAAGGTTTGGTCGTTAAGGGAAAATTCTTACGAAAGGATGGTAAGTTCGATAAGAAGAAAGGTAAAAAGTCAACATAAGTCTTATAGTGGCGAAACATCTGGTATTCGATGTTATCACTGTAAGAAGGAGGGTCACATAAGAAAGGTGTGCCCTAAACGCCTGAAATATCATAGAGGTAATGGCAACGTAACCATCGTTCAAGATGACTTTGACTCATCTGATGTTCTTGTGGTTTCAAGTGGCGACTCAAGAAAATAGTGGATTATGGATTCAGGTTGCACTTGGCACATGAATCCAAACAGAGAATTGTTCGAGGAGCTATGTGATCAAGATGGTGGATATGTGCTGCTGGGAACAACAAATCTTGCAAAATTGCAGATATTGGATCTGTGAGATTCAAGCTCCATGATGAGTCAATAAGGTTATTGACTGAAGTTAGGTATGCACCTGACTTGAAGAGAAATTTGATTTCTCTTGGTGAATTCGACAGAAAGGGATATGTTTTTCAATGAGAGAAAAGTATCTTAAGAGTCATGAAGGGGTCGAAGGAAATCTTGAGAGGCGTGAAGAAACAAGGCTTGTATATATTAATAATCGTCGCAAAACCATTCTTAACAAAAATAGGGAGAGAGATGTTGGTGATTTTCATTGTTACCCTCCATTACTAGCATATCTTAAAGCTCTGCCTTCAACGTATGTTGATTAAAAAGATATGTGCAAAAATTTGAGTTAGACGGTTCATTGTTCTAATCTCCCTCTGCCACTGCAAAAGCATTCATGGATTATAGAAACAAAAAATGTCTCGCATATTTACTGTCCTTGTCACAAAGATGCCCAAAATCAGTTCCACAATCATACCCCATGGATGAGGACCATATAAAGCTCAACATTGCTAACCAATTACATAGGTTTGGATTAGGACAATATTTTGTGAGAGAGATTGAAAGACTTTTGTTATGCTTATTGCAACAGGTTAAGGACGCTTATTGCAACAGGTTAAATTATCTAAACTTCAATTTTTTATATGTTATTATGAAAACCTAATATTAAGTTAAAGTATTTCATGATTTCGCGTTTCAGATAGAGCACGAGTTGAGTTTTTCATGGTTTGCTCGCTTGGATCATTTAGAGCAAAGAGTGTGGATAGAAGAAACAGAAGCTAATGTTTTATGGAAAGGAAAAACATCATATAACAGGTACTCACATGATGCATGTATGGATCTCTATTCAAATCAATTCGAATATATTACAAGTTCATTTTACTTATTTGTTCCCATTTGCAGGGTCTCATGCATCTATAATGATGAATTTCTACAACTTGCCACTCTAAACTTTGAGTTTAAGCAATTTCTATACAAAAATGAACTTAATGAACTTAAGAGGTATACTAAAATTTCCAATAATTAGTTTGATCTGAATCTTATTCATACGAATCTTAGTGGATGATTACATTTGATTTCGATATGTAGGTGGGTTGAAAAGTGTGGTCTGAGTAATATGGGATTCGGCAGAGAAAAAAGCACTTATTGTTACTTTGCCGTTGCTACAAGTTTAACATCCCTCCCTCATGACTTTTACGTTCGAATGCTTATAGCTAAAACTGCAATTATAATCATAGTTACAGATGATTTCTTTGATACTGTTGGTTCTCTCGATGAACTAGAAATCCTCACCGAAGCAGTTCAAAGGTACATAATCAAAATTTGTTTCTAATAATTGTTTTAGATTTCATAATGATATATGTATTTTTTGTAAATAATAGATGGGATAGTAGAAGCCTAAGTAGCCACAACAAAGTTATATTTGATGCACTTGATGATCTTGTGAGTGAAGCTTCTAGAAAATATCTCCAACAAGAAGGAACATGTGATGATATCTTAGGAGACTTCACATTGTTGATGCAATTGCAGAATTCTTCACCATCCAATGGTTGAAATCTCATGAGAAGGAAGATATTTTCATAGAGTTGCCAGCTGATACTGAACCTAAAGTTGCAGTGATGTTACACACCTATAAAGATATTTTTCAAGCTCCATCATATCTGCCCACTGTCAGAGCACAAAATCACACTATACAATTATTTTAAGGCTCAAATCCTATTAAGGTTAAACCTTACAAGTACCCTCATAGTCAGAAAAATCAGATTGAGAACATGGTTCAGGAAATGCTGCAGTAAGGGATCATTCAACCCAACACTAGTCCATTCTCATCACCAATTATTTTAGTGAAAAAGAAAGATGGAACTTGGAGGTTCTGCACTGATTATAGAGCTTTTAATGCTCTAACAATCAAAGTTTATTTTCTGATTCCAACAGTGGATGAGCTTGTTAGATGAACTGTTTGGAGCAAAATATTTTTCCAAATTGGATCTCAGATCAGGCTACCATTAGATATTGGTTCATCCAGAACACAGGTACAAAACATCTTTTAGAACACATTATGGCCACTATGAGTGGTTGGTCATGCCATTTGGATTGACAAATGGTCCTGCAACATTCCAGAGTTTAATGAATCACATCTTCCAACATGCCTTAAGAAAATGTCTTGGTGTTTTTTGATGATATATTGGTTTATAGCACCAATTGGATGGAACACTTAAGACATATAGTGATAGTTCTCAAAGTATTACAAGATAATACCTTGTTTGTCAAGCTATCCAAGTGCTCATTTTGATTTAGAGAAATCGAGTACTTGGGTCACATTATGAATGGAGAAGGTGTTTCTATGGATAAAGACAAGGTCACAACTGTCTTAAAATGGACAGTTTCTCAAAATATAAAGTGGAGAGCAAATCTTGTTGCTTGGGTGAATGATGCAGGAGTGAAGGTGTATGATACTGCCAATAACCGGCGAATAACATTTATCGAAGCTAAGATTGATACTGCAAATACCCAAAAGCCCAACTTGCAACACCTACATTATTTTTGGTGAAGCTAAGATTGAGGACTTGAGTTCATAGCTACCAACTCAGGCATCTGAACAATTCAAAGCTCCTAATTTGAGAAATGTTGGAGTGAAGCCAGAATCCTCTGGTATTTCTCCGGAAGAGGAAGATGTATACGAGACTGATGTTGATCCCAAGGATATCGAGTTGGTGGTGACTCAAGCTAGTGTGCCAAGATCAAGAGCTGTTAAAGCTCTCAAAGTTTCCAATGGAGACATTGTTGCTGCCATTATGGAGCTTACTACTTAATGCTTAGATTGACAGTGTTTTGTTTTGTGGAGCTTACTACTTAATGCTTAGAATTGGCAGTGTTTTGTTTTGTGGAGCTTACTACTTAATGCTCCAGGATGAAAAATATACAGGGAGTTTAGGATAACCAAGGAAGGCGTTATTTCAACACTGATGTAGTTGAATTCAGTGATTCTCACTTTACCATTTTTCTATCTCAACACTAATTTGGCTACTATGAAAAATTATATCTTTCTCAAAAAAATTCTATAGAAGATCTAGTCTAAAATAACACAACCCGATATTTCGATTTAAATCCCAAGTATATTATGAAGCCTGTTCTGAATTATAAACAATGTATCAAAAATATAGTTTAAACTCCTAAACAAGCAAAGGACTCAATCAAACAACAAGCACAATAGAGAAAGCAACCGCTGCAGCTAGACATGATCACCGAAAACAAAATCGAGCCTGACATCAACTCAGGACAAAACCATTGAATTAACAGCACACAAGATTTCAAATAAAGGTCCTATACTAGAATTTGCTACCGCAACCCTTCAACATCAAGAAACTCGATCCGACACGTCCACACAGATAAATAATCCATTTTTCTTACACAAATTTAACTCTCAAACAGAGAAATCTAACACATAATGCTTAAAATCCAAACCAATTAAATACAAAATTCAGAGTAAAATCCAAACCAGGATCCGATTCAAGTTTTGAGAAGACAAACCTGTAAAGATTCGAATTGATGGTGGTTGCTTTGACGGTGATTCGCAATGACAACGTCAGGTTGAGAAAAATGTCAGTTTCCCTCTTTCTCCAAGGACGTGAGCGGAAAATTCTTAAAAAGAAGTGAAAAATACGTGGAAAGAATTCTCAGTTTTTGCGGGAAGATGAAATTTTGGAGCACGACGGTTGGATATCACCGTCACAGATGAAATTTTGACAATTTTGAACGATAACGACTGTAGCTTCCAGTCATAATACAATTTTATTTTAATAAATTTTTTTATTTCTCTATTTTGATTGAATTATTTTGTTTATTTGATATTTTATAATATTATGATTATGAGTATATATAGTTTAATTTTATATTTAATTTTTATTATAAAAATTGTTTCTAAAATTTTGATATATAGTTTAATTTTAATACTTTAATTTTGGATATAATATTTTGAATTTAATTTTTACTATAAAAGTTGTTTTTAAAATTAAAGTTTTATTTTGAGTATATATAATATTTTCATTTTTATGTATTTTAAGTTTAATTTATTACTATAATTATATTTTATAAATGATTTTAGTCATTTATTTATTTAAAATACATAGACTTATTTAGATCCGCCATTGGTTATAGTTTGTGTTACTGGGTTTAAGGGGCGACAGTTGTTCTACCGTCAGGATATAAAATTTAGGGCGGCACTTGAGACAGTCATGAACTTATTTCTAGGACGGCTTAATGATAACAGTCGTAATATTTAATAATTTTTAAAAAATATAAGGGCGGTAGGTGTATATTGTCGTGAAACGCGTCTCTATATTAGAGTTACGACAGTTATCAAGTAACTGTCGCAATTTTTGTGTCGTAAAACTCTAATTTTCTTGCAGTGCTACTGGTTCCGCATGATTATTTTGAAGTGTTGAAGGGTGAGGCAGCCATGGAACTTTAAGAAAAATGGAACTTTAAGGGTTTGCATAGATTTTAGAGACTTAAATGATGCAACCCCAAAAGATGAGTATCCAATGCCTGTGGCAGAAGTGCTAGTCGACTCTGTTGCAGACCATGAGTATCTGAGGATGCTCAACGAGTATTCTGGATATAGTCATATTTTTATTGTTGAAGAGGATGTGTCAAAAATAGCCTTTCGATTCCCTGGAGCCTTAGGCACCTTCGAATGGGTAGTAATGCCCTTTGGCCTAAAAAATGTTGGGGAAACATATCAAAGAGCAATGACTTTGATATTCCATGACTTTATTGAGACTTTTATGCAGATTTATATTGATGATATTGTAGTAAAGTCAGTTTCAGAAAGAAGTCATATAGACCATCTTCGAAAATCATTTGAAAGAATGAGGAAGCATGGCCTCAAGATGAATCCTTTCAAATATGCTTTTTGTGTGTAGGAGGGGTATTTCTTAGGCTTTGTGGTCCATAAAAAAGGAATAGAGATTAATCAGAACAAGACCAAGGCCATCATGAAGGCGAAAGCGCCTTCGACAATGAAGGAGTTGCAGTCATTGCTAGGGAAGATCAATTTCATGAGGAGGTTCATCTCTAACCTAAGTGGCAAGACTTAAGCCTTCTCACCCCTACTTCGACTCAATCAAGAAGGTTTTGAATGAGGGCAAGCAAAACAAGAAGTTTTCGACAGGACTAAAGACTACCTTGCTCACCCTCTAATTCTAACGTCTCCTTGTAGAAATAGAAGTATGAGATTGTACATAGCTGCATCAGACAAGACTTTAGGGAGCATGTTAGCTCAAGAGGATGAAAATGGCGTCGAAAGGGCCATTTATTACCTTAGTAGAGTCTTGAATGATGCAGAAACTAGATATAGTATAGTCGAAAAATTGTGTCTTTGTCTGTACTTTTCTTGTACAAAATTAAAGCATTATATAAATCCAATCAAAGTTTATGTTTCATCTCGTTTCAACGTTATTAAATATATACTTTCTAAACCTATTCTGTATAGTCAAATTGGCAAACGGGAATTAGCCTTAACTGAGTATTCTTTAACTTATATGCCATTAAAGGCTGTTAAAGGACAAGTTGTGGCATATTTTATAATCGATCACTCCATAGTCAAAAGATCCCAATACTATGTAGAACTTGAACCTTGGAAGTTATACTTCGAAGGTTCTAGTCATAAGGATGGAACGAGAGTAGGAGTATTAATTATTTCTCCTAGCAAAATTCTAACAAAATTCAAGTAAAAGGTTGAAGGCTTTTATTCGAATAATGAAGCTAAGTATGAAGCTTTCATCGTTGGATTTGAAATCTTGTTGGAATTGGGGGCAACTCGAGTCAAAATAATTGGTGACTTAGAGTTAGTCATAAAGAAAATTTTACAAAAGAATATAATTATGTTAAGGAAAATCTTATCATGTACTTTATGATAGCCAATAGGTTGTTACGAAGATTTGAAGTGGTAAGTATTCGACACATACCTCGACTTGAGAATTAAGAGGCTAATGATTTGGCCTAGATTGCTTCAGGGTACAAAATTTTGAAAGAAAAGTTACAAGATGCAATCGAAGCCAGAGGGAGAGTTGTATCAACTAAACTATCCCCAACAGACTTGGAGACAGTGAAGCTAGGATATGCCGACGAAGAAAGCTTTGAAATATTGGCTATAGATAGCTTGTCAGATGAAGATTGGAGAAAGCCAATAGTAGATTACTTACGAAATCCAACAGCTTCTGTCGAACGAAGGCATATTTGGCTCTTTCTAATGTCCATCGTGGGGCATGTGTAGCACATCAAGTAGACCATAAGATGAAGTGGTTATTATTTCGACAAGGATTGTATTGGCCTATAATGCTTAAAGGCTGTATTGAATTCGCCAAAGGATGTCAAAAATGCCAAATACATGCAGACATTCAAAACGTTCTTGCGAGTGAACTACATTCTATAGTAAAGCCTTGGCCTTTCAGAGGTTGGGCTTTGGATTTAGTTGGTGAAATTCGACCAGCATCATCCAAGAGTCAAAAATACATTTTAGTGGAAATCGATTATTTCACTAAATGGATTAAGGCTATACCACTGGTAAATGTGGATCAGGATGTAGTGATCAAATTCATCCAGAAGCACATTATTTACAGGTTTGGAATCCCATAAATTGTTTCAACAGACCAGGGATCAATTTTTACTGATCGAAAGATGCAAAAGTTTTTTAAGGAAATGAGTTTCAAAGTTTTAACATCCACACCTTATTATGCTCAGGTCGAAGCTGCAAATAAGGTAGTGATTGGGTTAATTAAGAAGCATGTGGGGAAGAAGCCAAGAAATTGGCACAAGACGTTGGACCAAGTTTTGTGGGCTTGTCGAACCTCCCTTAATGATGCTACAAATACTACATCTTTTCGACTAACATATGGTCATGATGTTGTGTTACCAGTCGAAATTTATTTACAGCAACCAAAATCTAGAGACAACATGAGATCCCATCTGATGCCTATTAGAATATGATGTTGGACGAATTAGTTGACTTGGATGAAGAAAGAACGTGTGCCTTAGAATTATTAAAAAGGTAAAAGAAGATAGTGGAAAAGTCATACAATAAAAAGGTGAACGGTAAGATATTTTTGATTGGAGATTTAGTTTGGAAAGTGATTTTGCCCATGGATTATAGAGATAGAACTTTGGGCAAGTGATCCCCTAAGTGGGAAGGTCCTTTTTAAATTATTAAAGTATTTTCCAATGGCGCATATGAAATTGAAGACTTAAATGAAGATAGAAGAATCTTGAAGGTGAATGGTAAATATTTAAATAAATACACGCCTATACTTCAATAAATAAAGATGAATAAGGAATAATTCATGCAAAAAATGGTCGAAGCCAAAATGGGAATCAAATAAAGTTGCCAAAATGGCTCAGTCATTACATAAAATGCTACACATGGGCTCAACATTAATACAACAAAGGAACAAGTTCGTAGGTTACAAACAAATTATAAAGGAAGGGAGTATTTCATCTTTTGATACTTCGACCTCTGAAGCGTCAAGCGTCATTCACAGACAGTCTTGCTATTTAAAAGTTCTTCAATCTCCCTCCCAAGCTTCTGAGCTCTCTCGACATGGTGCACACCAACTTCAAGTTCTTTGGCCACTTTGTCATGATTAAATTTAAAAAGTTTGACTTTGCGTTTCTTGGCCTGGGAAATCTTGTTTTGCAGCTCTTTGATATGTTGTTCCCACTCTTCAACATTTTTGTCACAGGTTTCAATCTCCTTCTTATTTTGTTTAGAACCCTTTTGCAATTTTGCAACTTTAGTAGTAGACTCAGTGGTTGCATCCTATTCATCCAGTTGGGTTTCTGATTTATTCTGTATCTTATTTGAGAAATATTTGAGACGCTTGAAATCAGCAATAACAAGGTTAATTAGTGAGCCCAGTTCCATTATAGCATCTGCAATTTTTGGGGAAGCTTCCAAAACATTGAGTTGTTTTAAAGGTTTCTTGATCCCAAAACACATAGAGGTGTCATTCTTTAGAATGTGAAACAAATCAACATCAAAGGATTTTTCTTTAATTTGAAAGAGCAAGTCATCCTCAGGCTTGTTGGCAGACTGATCATGTGACGCAGTCGAAGTGCTAGTGCTTTTGTCTGTCCAAGTGTATCTGGAGCTAATCATAGCTTTCAAATATTCAAAGGGTCTCTGCACCTTCAATGACTCTAGCTCTTCATGGGAAAGGCTGGTAGTAGTTATCCCAGTTGAAGCATCAGGCTTTGTCCGATCATCTTGTTGCTATTTACTTTTCTCATGGTCACCCTTATTATCCTTCTCCTCTTCTTCATCATCCACAACAACCTTCTCCTCATAGTCAAACATAAAGTGATCTTAATTTTCCTCTTCGTTTCCTTCACCGCCAGCACCTTGTTGTGTATTGATTAGGGAGTCATTTCCAGATTTGTCTTCGACAATATTTTCTGCAGATGACATTTCTGTGTCACCTCCAACATCAAATGGGGCATTTTCTTTTGGGGGACTCTTCTCATGATCATAATCATTAGTCTGTGAAAGCTCAGGTGTAACCTTATGCGGTGATTTCTTTTGGCTTACTTTGTCAGTGGATTCTTTGGTGGAATCCTTATGAGAAGTTTGCTATTGAGAAAAAGCACTTGTTGGATGGTACGTAGGATCGCTACTGGTGGTAGGGAGGATTTGTTGGACAATGGGTTGCCCTTTGTTATCTTTGGCCTTCTAAGAAAAATTGATCAAGAAGAGAGGTTAGAGACAAGTTAGTCGAAGACAATACTAAAATCCAAGGACAAAAAAGAAATTTGTGTACCTTAGGGCCCTCAGCCCCAGGACTGGAATTGTTACTTTCCATTTGATCAGAGTTTTTCTTGGTGTTTGACTTTTTGGTACTGGGGGTGGCATCAGTCTCAACCACTTTTGGAATGGAAGGATTTTTCACAAGAGCTCTAGTTGTTTTGGGTTGAGTTCGAAAACTAGCATAAGTGATTTTCGTCTGCTTCTTCTTTTTCTTGGTTGTTTGGATTGATATGGAGAAAGATCCCCATCACCAGATTCAATTATTTGAAATTCATGTTCTTTTAGCTTTCTCTTTTTTGGTGTTGGAGGAGGTCTTTGGCTTCCCTAAAAAATAATGCACTTTAGATAATAGAATGGGAAGACAATATATAAATAGAACAATAATCACAAAGTTTACATTTGTTGTGGTTTTCTTGGAGTTGTCTTCGTCTTCTTCTACGAAAACTTCTTTTTCAATGACAACTGGTTTCTTGGATGGAATTTTTACGGCTTCAAAGAAAATTGATGCAATTAGTATAAGTCAAGTATAAACATCAATAAAGAAAATAGATAGGAGAAGTGGTGTCGAAAAACCTCCCATTCCACACCTTCATATATTGAAGACTCCATGCATACATGTTATATGCCAATATGAAGGTGGCCTTTGAAATTTTCCAGAGTATACTTAGTCAGAACCACTCGCTTAGCACATTTTTGTGATTCTTGCCAAAATATTTTCACAAAATCCCTACAGACAAACCAATTTGGAAATGGAGGGCTAAAAGCCACACCAAAATCAGAACTAGGCAGTCGAGGGAATTTTAGAGGATATAAGTTGAAAGCTAGCCTGTACCTTTGATCAGGTCTAACATACAAAGGTAACTTTAAATCCTCTAGTTTCTTTTTAAAATTTTCTTCTAATGTGACCGCTGTTTTGCTAATGGTTCAACTAAGATCACCTGGCCTGTTAGCAGTTGTAAAGTATTTCTGGAATGCTTGGATTTCTTTGATATGTGTTGAAGTACCTTTCTTCACTTTTTCCTGCACAAGGGAAAATTCACTAGTTAGATGGAAGTTGAAGGCAACTACATCAAAAAGTTTTGCAGTATAATACTTTCTCCACCAAGTTTCGAACTCGTGAGTTTAAAGGAAACATGGTTTGAAAGCCACATGAAGAAATTTTGTAAGATCAGTATATTTTGCCATCAATTTAACACACTCTACTTCATTATGAAACATATTGCAGTGGATTAAGGAAACCTTTTTAGGTAAGAGTGGTTTAGGTTTGATTTGAATGAGGCCAAAATGCCTAGCAATGAGGTTGGGTTGGTAACTGATAATAGTCAATCGAAGTTTCGAGGGGTTGAGTCTTGTGGCTAGTAGTCTTGGAGTAAGAAAAGATTCCCAAATATACAGAGATTATGCTTCTTGTTCTTTCGACTGAGGCATAAATCTCTTGGTGAACCACTTAGGACCTACCTTCCTGTCTGCAAAAGGGGCCATGCTAGAAGAGAAGTTATACCATTTTGCAAACATCATTACATAACTGGTGAAGGTGTACTAAAGATTCAGTCCTTCGTCACTAGGAGTTAACAAAGCGAGCCTCGTGCCTTCGACCCTCATGTTATTCACTTCAACAGACTCTTTGTTGATAGGGTTGCGAGCAGGGAGAGACACTTTGAATGTGGCATTCAGCCATAATTGCAATAGCCAGAAGGGTCCAGAAAGGAGCAGGTTTCCTTTTGTCTTAATTTTCTTCAGCGCTGTAACCCATTCTCCAAGGGATTAATAGATATTGGGTAAAATCAATTCGCTTAAACAAATGTCATACCCAACATGTAATTGATTAGCCAGGGTTAGGTATCTCTTCGCCACTTGAAGGGACCTTGAGTAAAAAACACAGCGAGAAAGCCAAAGTGCCAGGAAAGCAACGTGCTCCTAATTAGAAACTTCTTGAATTTCTTTATCATGGTAGTGGCATATGTAAGTGGTGAAAGTTTATTTATTTGTGTCGAAACCTATGGAGTCATCAACTAAAAGGTTGGGATCATAATCTACTCCAATGGGTTTAAGGCCTGTGATGGCAGCTACATCGAATAATGTGGGTGTCTCCATCCCACAAGGAAGATGGAAGTTTTTATGGGTACTATCCTAGAAATAAAGGGAAGCAAGCAACATAGGTGGGAAATAACCTGGCCCCACCTTTGATAACTGAATTATGTCGAAGATACCCATGTCTCTTCAGACTTGGGATTTTACCTTCTCTACTTTCTCTAGCCAACCAAGATAATCAGAGGGGTCTTTAGAAAAAGGACATGATCTAAATACTCTAAAACTGTTATTCATATACTCTAAATTAATGGGGTCCCTAGAGGATATGGTCGAAGGATATCCTTGACCATCAACCTTTTCTTTTTCATCAATCTTATGTTCTTCACTAGTCTTGGGCCTTTGACCACTAGTTATGGGTTTGTAACGGTAGTAGCTAGGAAAGAATTCCTTAACTTTAAGGGGATCAACAATAAGGTCAAGAAGAGGACCTAACATAGCGTTTACCTTACCAAAAACAAGAATGGGAATGAGTACCTGAGACTGGTATATCCTGCGCTTTTCTTCTATGCGAGGTGGCTCAGGAATATAGTGTTGGTTGCCTACTGCCTTAGGACCCAGAATCTTGTCAACTAGAGCAAGCTCTCCATATTTCTTGATTTCCTTACTGTGTTTGTTGGTGTCCTTGGAAGTTTTGGTTGAAGAAGCCATTGTTGGGTTGAGTTTGCAAAAAAAAAAAGATTTGAGGTGAATGAAGTGGAGCAGTTACTGTACAACATTAATGGTGATAAAAATCTTGGGACGCGTGTCATGTGAGGGTTGTGTGATGAGACGGTAGCAGTTAAAACCTGACCCACGATCTCTCAGGGACTAAATGTGTGATGGTTGAAAAGATTCACACATGGGTTTGAGGATACGTTTTGGGGAAAGTTGTCATGATGATGATGACGTCATAGCCGTCCAAAAAAGTTTTGGCGTTGAATATGGAAATTCAAAAAATGTCAATTTCTCAATTTCAGTCGAAAATGACATTTTCTGGGGGAAATTTGTTGGTTAGAAATTTCGACGCCATGTTTTCATTTGAGAAACTAAATGAAAATTAAAAGTTTCTTAAATCTGGCTGACTTCGACAGAAGCTGGTATGAAGCTTTGTCGAAGTGGTTCTCATAAAGTAAATATGTTTGGACAATTACTTAGAAATATTTTCTAAGTGTAGAAAGTCACTTTGATGAAGGGATGTTCTGAAGCCTTCCTTCGACAGAGATTTGAATTTTAAGATACAGATAAATAACCTTCTTTTGTCCTTATCTGTTTCTCAAGAGAGACATGTGGTGAACTATGGCGAAATGAAAGCATGCAGGGCGAAAAGTGTCAATTTTTGGAGAAATATCCGTTAAAGACAGTTATTTCGACTTATTATAAATATGAGTCTTAGTATTAGGATTTCTGTGTGTTTAATTGTTGTACTATACTCAAATTTTACTCAAAGTATCCAATTCAAAGTGAGAAAAAAGTCATTATTGAGAAATGTACGTTTGAAACACCATATTTTATTCAATAGAAATTTACTTTCATTTTACCAGTTGTTCTTTACTGCACTTTATTTTGAAGTTCTTTTCTTCATTGCATTTCCTTTATCAACTTTTACAAAGTTTAATCTTTTCAACAACAATCAAAAAAATCTTTTAAACAAATGAATGTTGTCGAAGTGTTCATCAATTTTCCAAAAATACATTAATACAATAGCTATGTTCGCATGATTCAGCGGTTGTTTACCAATTTTCATGGTAAACAACTTGCAACTTTGAAACTGAATAGACCTCAAAATGTTTCAAATATCAAACAAGTATAAAATGTGTATGCTCACAACAACAAGGTGGTAAGAGGTTCAAAATCTATAATGCAACAAATTTGAAAGCTTTTTGTGGATGACCACTATGTATCTAGGTACAGAGTGTGAGGATAAAGTCACATTTAGAGATATATTTTGGACTAATCCCGATTCTCTCAAGTTGTTCAACACATTTTCCACTATGATCATAATTGATTCAACATACAAAACAAACAAGTATAGACTGCCACTCCTGGAAATTGTTGATGTTACTTCTATGGGTATGACTTTTTCAGTCGATTTTGCATTTTTGGAATCCAAAAAAGAGGAAAATGCTACACGGGCATTGGAAATGTGAAAGTTTATGTTGTAGGATAAAAAAAGGGCCAAATATAATTGTCACTGATCATGACACTGCACTGATCAGTCAGATTGCAATGGTGTTTCCTCCATTATATGTGCTACTTTGTAAGTATCACATAACCAAAAATGTGTGAACTCAAATATAACCTGCGGTAGGCACCAAACAAATCAAAGGTCATGATGGAAAAAATGGCCAAACCATGTGTGGTGTTGGAAAAGATAATGGATGCATGGAATTGAATAATAATTTCTTCCACGAAAGAGTTATACGTCGAATATGTAATACATCTCAGGACGGTGTGTGCAAGATATCCAAATTTACTCAAATATGTTGAGAGCACTATATTTCAGAGATGCTTCTCCGAAAAATTCACCAAATATCTCATTAAGGATTGTTACAAAGATGCATCTCTGAACTCACCCTAATGTTGATACGAAGATGTATTTCATACTAAAATTTGGAAAAATAGGATGTCTCATCAATTTGGGCTGACAAGTGAGTATAAAGAGTGCATCGAAGATGAATATTCGAACGCTAGGGGAATTTATGAAGTTTCAAGGTGGCGAACAAGCACCCCATGGGTTTTAAAGAGCAACCCTCTTATATTTAGAGGTGAAAGTATAGTTGTTCCCGCCTGAGCCGAAAAACATGTTTAAAACATCCTAATAAAAGCATTAACCTATACCGGAGAAGACTTAGTTTGATCCTTAATTCTGGAGACGGTTAGATCAAGGGTGAGATATTAACAGTCACCAAAATAAATGTCCTAAAGAAGGAAATCATATGACCTCGAGAACACGTGTGATATTTTCCTATGAAAACACCAAATTCAAGCAAGTGACTGAAGGAAGAGCGTTTGATCACAAAACATATATTATACCAACATTTGTCCCATTGGACAACTATTCTACATAAGAATGTTCTAGGCCCCCAAAGGAAAGTATGAAGTGACAATAGTTGAGATATTTAGATAGACACGTTTTTTTGGAAAGGGGAAGGAGTTAATCTTTTTCATAATACATAAATCAACTAGTTTGGAGAATCTAAAAAATTGTATTGGTGAAGAGATTTAGAGGGTTTGGACTAATTGTTCAATTATAGTTTATGTTTTTATAATATTCTAGAAATTAAAAGTATATTAATGATAAAAATTCATTTATCATTCTACACAAAATTATTCTTTTAAAAGTTGTTAATGATTCTTTATTTCCCTTCAAATCTTCTTTCCCCTTAGCCATCTTTTCTCCTTCCTCTTCTAACTTGCAAACAAAGCCTAAAATAAAGGCAATCAAATCTTCTTTCCCCTTAGCCATCTTTTCTCCTTCCTCTTCTAACTTGCAAACAAAGCCTAAAATAAAGGCAATAGAGAAATAAATGGTACACATATTTTCCAACCCAAATACCTCTTCCTACCTTTGGTAGTCCTTGAAATGGGTTCCAAAGTATATGTAGGTACCATCCCATGACACTGGACCGAGAAACCAAAATACATGCGACAAGTCAGAACACACCCTTAAATATATAATAATGAGTATATCAGTGAACACCTTAGATCTACTCTAGATCAACAATTCTAGCAACGAACACCTAAAGTGTGTTCTAGATCAACTAGTCTAGTAATGAACACCTCATATCTATTTTAGATCATTGGCACCGTTTATAGAACCGCACAAAGCTGACGATGGCAAAGGAAAATAACTCAGTATCCCCTAAAACCCATTAATAACAACCTAGAGGAATCATTAACAAATAGGAGGAAATTTCCACCATAGTATACATCAATGAGTAGCTGTGTACTGATTGCAAAATGTTGCCCATAAAGTCGTGCTTCAAGGGTAAATCAGACTCCCCAATCCAATCCTTTTTTTCCGACGACAACCCATCTCATTCTAACTGGAATGATTGTTTTCTCTTGAGCATAACTTCTTGTGAAGGTTAACTTCTTGATAACTCACCGACGAATAAGAGAACTCCATTTTTATTCTACGAAGAAGAACTAGTAAATGACATCCCTAACAACTATGTGCCCATACTTATCAAAGTAGCGATGATGAGACATGAAGTTCAATGCATGTTGGTAGAAAAGGGAGCTTGTGTGATATCATGTACACATAATGTACATTAATATGATACTGCAACCAATATTATAACTATTTCACAAGGGATGACTCCATGGTTTTGAAGGAACACACATAAGGCCTTGGAGATACGTCGAGCTCCTGGTGGCATTTGGGATCAAAAATGAGAGAAAAATTATCAAGGTGAAGTTCTTGGTGATCTAATGCGAGTCCATTACCAACTGCATTGTAAGAAGGCCTACATTGGTAACCTTGAGTACAATTTCATTAAACATTCACTTAAAGATGAAGTTACATACTCTAACGAATATAGTCATGGTACTAGAGTTAGATTTGGCCATATCTCGGACATGTTTCTTGGCTATTCTAGCCAAATAACACCCACCAAAATAAGGCACCCCCTATGTAAGGACCTAATGGAATTTGTAGATCTAGACATCCTGACTGAAGATCCGCCCCCTTGGCGAAGTAACAAGAGACGAGGAAAAATGGATAGGTCAGAATCCCTTATAAGTTTCATCGAAGTCCCTGTGAGAAAGGATCCTTAAAATTCATTTGAATTGGGGTATGGTCACCCAAATTTGTGTGAGAGGAGTTAACAAAATTCATACAAAAAATTAGGATTTATTCCCATAACAGACAAAAAAAATGTCAGGGATCAGTCCAATTATGGCCTACCACACGTTGAACCTTTCAGAAAGCTTTCCATATATGACCATACACTAGAGGAAGCAGTCACCATAGAAGGACGAGGAGGCTAGGAGTGTGGTCCAGAAGGTCTTAAAAGTTGTATTTATAACCGAGGTGAAGCACACACAACCTGTATTTCCAACATGGTCTCGGTGTGAAAATTAAACAATAATTGGTGCATGTGTGTAGATTACTCATACCAGAATAGGCTTGCCCAAAAGGCATATTCCCATTTCCAAATATCAACCAACTTGTCAATAATTCCTCGGGAGTCATGCTTCTATCTTTCATGGATGTATACTTCATTTATAACTAAATCTCAATGGATCCATTTGGCTGCAAGAAGATGACATTCATCACTGATGTGGGATATTTATGTTATAAAGTCATGTCATTCGATGTAAAGAACGCGTGCCAAACATACTAAAGAAGGTTTGATAAAGTTTTCAAGATCCATATTGAGGATATGTTAAAGGTCTATATGAATGACATGATCGTCAATTTGCAAGAAGAGTGTACTACCCATCTAGAGCCTTCATTTGAAGAACTCAGGAGGTATGATATGCATCTAAACCCCAAAAACATGAACTTTCAGAGTAAGGTTAGGGAAGTCTTGCTATACTAACTCACAAATAGGAGAATACATGTTAACCATGATAAACTCCAATTTATGGCCAACATGAAATCTCTAAGAACCAAGAATGGCATTCAACGATTAAATGATACGTTGATAGTTTTATCTCGCTTTATCTCCAAGTCTTCTCAACACGTGTTACCATTTTATAATTTATTGAGAAAAAACCACACTTGAATGGAAACCAAAGTGAAAATGGCCTTTGCTAAGCTCGAAGAGTTATTATCACGAATACCCATTTTAGTTAGACATAATAAACAGGGACATACTTTTTTACATAAAATGTAAAAAAATGGTAATTAAAAATTATATTTGAAAAAGTAAAAAATTGAAAGTCATTTTTCATCATCTCTCTTATCTTGACTCTGCTTTCTACAACAACACTTTCACCAAGTGATTCTCTCTCTCTCTCTCTCTCTCTCTCTCTCTCTCTCTCTCTCTCTCTCTCTCTCTCTCTCTCTCTCTCTCTCTCTCTCTCTCTCTCTCTCTCTCTCTCTCTCTCTCTCTCTCTCTCTCTCTCTCTCTCTCTCTCTCTCTCTCTCTCTCTCTCTCTCTCTCTCTCTCTCTCTCTCCTCTTCGATTCACGTTTCATATTTCAAGATCAACAACAACAACAAGAAAAAAAAACGAACGCATCGGTACTCCTCCTTGTCCCCTCAGATCGCAAAAGAGAAAAATCAACATTAAAATATTCGATAAAAGGTTAGACTACTGTAAATGGAAATTGATGGATGCCTTATGGATATGGCGGCGTAGTGGTGACGGACGCGTGTGCAGATCCACCATGGTGCAGCGTCATGCGCTTCTAGCGTGAGCTGTAACACCCCACTTCCAAAATTAAATAAAATACAAATATTTCAATTAAACATCAGAGTTTCCTTTCAAAAGTGGGATATCACATCCAAATAATTCAACATACTCATCATTAGATGGTTTCAAAATAAAATAGCGGAAATTATCCTTAGTCCACATTCACGGCCATCCGCTAAATCACACAAAAACATTCGTTAAAAGGTTCACCAAACTTGATACGTCACAGGAAATAAAACAATTCAACATAAAGCAATTAAACGCCCAGATCTCGTGTTACGTATCAGAGCATCCTACGACTCGACTCGCACACCACTATCCAAGCTAGCTAAGTACCTAGATTGTCTGTACCTCCGAAGAAGCACAGACAACAACAACAACAAAGGGGTGAGAAAACATGATCAAAATTATCGGTAATACAGTACATGAAATAAAGGTAGTAATCATATAATTTATCACCCAACATTCATCAAACACGACCTACTGTCCAACAACAACACAACACACCATAATGCAAATATGCAACTCAACACCATGCATGCGGTACCAACTCATTGGTTCATTCAAATCGAACCCCAGATAGATCACATACACCCATCCTTGGCCATGATCTATCCCCACCATTCTCCGCAATGGAGTACGGATGAATCACCTACACTCCTCTTGAGCAATGATTCATCCCACCAAACACCATGATATGCATAACACCAAATGCACAACACCAAACATCAAGCACACTAGTGCACACAATCCCCTGATCACATCACCATACATCATACATACATATTGTTCATCAATTAATCATTTAAATAAATTCACACGATCCCCCTGATCCCATCACCATACATCATACATATATTACACGCCAATCAATTATGTTAATCAGTTAAATAATAGGGAAATTTACATTTGAACACCGAGTACACACATCCTCCCGATCACCTCACTATGCATCATATATATAACATACATATATATGTCTTACCCACCAATTAATTATTACCTATTAAATTCAATATTTCATAATTTCACCTTTCAACACCAGTATACGCTCTTCACCCCTGAACACCATACATAACTCACAACTCAATCTACTTATTCCAATTAACTTCGGTCACTACATAATTCCACCTTTCAATATCAAGTATACACATTTCACCACTAATCACCATATCTATACTGGTCACAACTCAGGAATACTACAAGACAACAGGACCACCCTCACCGTATAAAATCACAAT
>CAWUDS030001927.1:0-52858 GCA_963859935.3 Lathyrus sativus
TATAAACACAATCAAACATTGAAATCACAAATCACAAAGATTTAAATCATCAAAATGGATCAAAAAGCATCAAAAGCCACAGATCTACATTGTGATTATGCAAATAAGTTCAAAACTGAATTAGATCTAGAATTACCAACCTTCAAAGCTGAAATTTGCTTTGGTGAGTGTTGATTCACTTGAAATTAACAGATCCAAGCTAAAAACCCAGAGAATCTTCAAGATCCAAGAGCTTCCATATGGTAGAAATGAAGAACAAGCAAGATCAAGCAAAATTGACTCAAAAAAGCACTTCCAATCTAGCTTCTAAACTCAGATCTCAATTCAAACAAAAATTGAGTGATAAATTGAAGATAATGGAGATGAATGATATAGGGTTAGCTCTAGAATTCAAGGATTCCAATGAAGAACCAACGAAATCAAGTAGAAAGAGCTTTAATGGAGGTTTTGGGAGTGAAAATGTTGAGAGAAAATTCTGAGATTGAGATGAAGAATGAAAGTGAATGAAGGTAATTGTGTGAGGTTTGAAGAAAATTCACTTAAATAAGCTCTAGGTTTGGAGTCAAAGTATGGTTTGGAATGTGGATTAGTGTTTGGAATGGAAATTAGGAGTGGAGTTAGGAATAGAGTGTTTGAAATTTGGAGGGAAATGGTGAAAATTGAAACAATTCTAGATCCTTCCAATGATGATCATGTGAAATCAATGGTTGAAAATGATTGGAAAATTTGCAGTGCTGAAAATTCAAATTTCTTGGCAAATTTTGCTCAGAGTAACCGATTACCCATATGTGGTAACCGGTTACCACATTTAAAATTTCCAAAAATGGCACCAAATGGAGGGAATCCTGTATAATCACCCGTTTCCACCTGTTCTAAGCTCTGTTAAGCCTCTGAAACTTGCCCTTGGATATCATAACTGTAAGAATGCCTGAGATAGCCTGTACACCGTCTCTTGAGCTGAAAATAACCTGCTGAATAGAATAAAATCGACCGCTCGATTGCTGGGAAAAATATATGCTAGAGCCTTGGATGCTCGCTGTTTAACCTCTTGTGATAAAAGGGAACCCTGAGCCACAAAAACAACTTGATCCCATGTCTCGAGAACTAATGCTATGATATGCAAAAATGAAAAATGCAGAGAAACAAAAGCCAGTAAACCAAGAAATGATGAGGCAAATTTTGGGGTGCTACAGCTGCCCCTATTCAATCGACTTGAACCTGAAGGGATGATAGCAACAACTTTTAAACGTTCAAGGTGCACGACGATTGAATACCAAAAGAACCCGGAAATTTGCAACCTACGGGGATGCAAAACAGCGAATACCAACCAAAATTTGGGATGCAACACACTGAGGATAACAATCCAAGATGAAAAAAACTTCAATCAAAAGTTGGAACGAAACCGCCGGATACAAACCAAAAGTTGGAATGAAGCGAAGGATACCAACCAAGAGTTGGAATGAAGCGAAGGATACCAACCAAGAGTTGGGATAAACTATCAAAGGATACCAACCAATAGTTGGGATAACAACTAAAGGATAACAACCAAAGGATACTAACCAAGAGTTGGGATAACGAGAATGCCAACCAAAGGTAACCTTCTGAGGACAAAACTCAAATTAAGAACCTGCAGGACGTAATCAATGGACTTACCACCTGAGGAAAAAGACAACTCCATCGGGGACAAGGAGAAGCCTAAACAGACAACTCTATGGGGAAGGATATCTATCAGAAGATAATAACCAAAGGATACCAACCAAAAGATGGGATAAAGGTTACTCCCTAGGGATAAAAACCAAACACTACCAACCAAGAGTTTGAATAACAAATGCTACCAACCAAAATTTGGAATCACTGCAACGCCGACCGAAGGCGAAATAATGGGGAATAACATCCTGAAAACAACAACCTCACCAGGGAGTATACTAACCAAAGATCGGAATACAACGAAAGGTAATAAACACACGCTACCAACCAAAAGTTGGAATCACTAGATGAAACAACACCGAACATGAGCTACCAATCAAAAGTTGGAATCACTGGATGAAACAACACCAAACACAAGCTACCAACCAAAAGTTGGAATCACTGGAAATCTGCAAGGGATAAAATTCAACCCAAAAGCTGAGGAACAAAGTTACTAACCAAAAGTTAGAATCACCAGAACGCTGATCGAAGGCAAACTTTGAGGGAGAAAGATACCAACCAAAATTTGAACCAACAAAGGAAGATTACCAATCATAAATTGGAATCAACAACCCAAAATAAAGACTAACAACCAAAAGTTGGGATCGTCAACCAGGAAACGAAGGTTACCAACCAAAAGTTGGAAAAACGTCAACAAGACGACTAAGCTGGGGATTACCGACCAAGAATTGGTATCAAGCAAAGGCTACCAACCAAAAGTTAGAATCGCCGGAACACCGATCGAGGGCGAACTGACCACAACGAGTACTACCAACCAAAAGTTGGAATAAAGACTCCGCAGGGGGAAAAAGACCTTACTGATGGATTACCAACCAACACTTGGGGTCGAGGCAAAGGCTACCAACCAAAAGTTGAGATAACTCCCACAAACTAAAGATTACCAACCAAGAGTTGGAATAACATCAATAAAATCTTACCAACCAAAAGTTGGAATAACATCGAACATGCCACGAATTACCAACCAAATGTTGGGATAACAACTCCGCTGGAGAATAAAAGAAGACTACTGTCGCATCGCTGCAAAGAGGGACTGACAAAGACAGAAGAGTCGCGACCATTCGTTATTTATCCCAAAGAGAGGGAAAGGAAACGATCAGAGAAAACCTACAAAAAAGGGAAAAGATAGGTCATCGAAACCAAATCTTGGGTTCGGGAGTCGGTTACGCAAGGGGAAGGTATGAGCACGCCTCACTTCCGTTGTACTCAACGGGATCCACGCTTGTTGTCTATCTAAAAGGGTGTTAATCTATCAAAAGACTAGCTCACAAGGACAAACGAAAAGAAAATAGACTCGATAGAGCATCGCCGCTCTATGCCTACATATTCCCTCGTGCAATGGGAAAGTCAGAGTCAACGTAGTTCGGAAATCTACGGGTGAAGGTGGGGAAAGGTTGCTCGCCAAGACATTACCGTCTTGTGCCTACGTATCCTCGTATGGTACGAGAAATCAGAGCAAACATAGTTCGGGCTAACACGACCACCGGTTGGTTCAAGTGTTTTAACTGAGTAGGGTTAAACCTTCGTTCTTTCAGTTAGGGACGATGCATGTTTGTGGTAGAACCAAGACTTAACACACTCTTTCTGAAAATGATTTTCCAAACAATCCCGAAGGATAAAAAGGTTTGATGTTTTGTTCTGTGTTTTTCTAAACAAGAAGTGAATTGAGTTAAGTTTGTAACTCATGTCGCACTAAAGACTATGACTTGAGAGCGAATGCGTTGCATATCGCCCAAAGGGCATACGCTAAACACTCTAGACAGTGTGAGAGGAGGCCCCCACCTATCATTCCTCAAATCCTTAAGGCTCGTAGCATACAACATTTATTATCCTTTATTAAGTGTCTTAAGGGATTATGAGATGAGAAGAGAAGACACAAACTCTAAGGGGAAACTAGATCAACCCTAATGTTATCATGCAAAGTGCTCCTAAAGTTGGGATTAAAAGGGAACTACCTAATATTATCATGCAAAGTATTGAACACCTAATGTCTATCTTACTCCCATCTTAAACAGAGGGACTAGGAATCCCAAGGGATCATGGAAAAAGACCAAGTAAACATATAGCAATTCAATCACATATGAGAAGAAATGAAAGATGAGATGCAAACATGAAATGCAAAGACAAAAGATGCAACAAGAAGGATGAGATGAAATGGGAGAAGAAAGCTCCTACAGCCATTACCATCAATCATCAAAGAAGAGTGGGAGGAAAAAAGTGTGGGGCAGCCACCACCACAAGCACATCTCAACCAAACAATTCTTGAAACTTAAGCAAAGCAAAAGATCAATGCAAAACAAACACCAATGTTCATGACAAACTCAAAGTGAAAACACAAGCACCAAATCATCATGAACAAGTGTCAAATCACATGGGGAATGAGTGAATCACAAATGGAATGATCCAAATTCAGAGTCGAAACAACAAGCAAGCACATGAATGATCATGTCACATTGAAGAACCAAAGTTCAAACAATTATCTCACACTTTGAACAAGTTGAAAGACATGATTCAAAGAACACTTGTGGCACAAGGTATACATCCAAGAATGAGGAAACATGTCAAAATAATCCACATAAATGCATCATATCAATCCATGAGGATTCAAAGTGGAAAGCAATCAAAACATGCTTGAAAACAACCAGATATAACATTCTAGTTCAGTGTTAATCGATTAACACTATTTGTTAATCGGTTAACCACTTAAAAAAATTGAAATTCGCACTGGGTTAACCGATTAACCAGTTTGTACTGCAACTGGTTAACCGATTAACACTGCACCAGAAGCAGAAAAACAGCAATCCAAAAGCACTTTCAGCAATTAATCCAATGTTCAATCATCCAAATGATCAAGTAATCAATTAAGCAAAAATTTAACACCAAAAAGCAGTGATCAAACATCAAGAAAATACAATCCAAGAATTGAGATCACAAAGATTAAAGATTAAAATCAACAAAATGGATCAAAAAGCATCAAAAGGCATAAATCTACATTGTGATTATCCAAATAAGCTCAAAATAGAGTTAGATCTAGAATTTCCAACCTACAAAGCGGAGATTTGCTTTGGTGTATGTTGATTCACTTGAAATGACCAGATCCAAGCAAGAAACCTGGAGATTCTTCAAGGTCCAAGGGCTTTCTTGTTGTAGAAATGAAAATCAAGCAAGATCGAGCAAAAACAATCCCAATAAGCACTTCCAAATTAGCTTCCAAATTCAGATCCAAATCCAAACGAAAATTGAATGGTGAATTGAAAATAATGGAGATGAACGATGAAGGTTTAGCTCTAGAATTCTATGATTCCAATGAAGAATCAAAGAACTCAAGTGAGAGCTCTAATGGAGGTTTTAGAGAGAAAACATGGAGAGAAAATTCCAAGAGTGAGAGTGAAATCTGAAAATGAATTGTAATTATGAGGATTATTCTTTGAGGTTTGGAGCAAATTCACTTAAATATGCTCTAGGTTTGGAGTAGAATGTGGTTTGGAGTGTGGTTATGAAAATTGGAATGGGATTAGGAATGGAAAGTGGGAGGGAAATTGAATTAATTTTGAAAGTTAATCCAAATTTGGAGTGATTCTAGATCCTTCTTTTAGTGTAAAATCAAATTCACAAGTGATCAAAATGGACCCCAAAGGCTGCCTTGAAAACTCACGTGCCTATGCAGATTTTGCAATGGTTAACCGGTTAACCATTTTGGTTAATCGGTTAACGCCTTGAAATTTTGAATTTTGGCGCTTTTTGGAGGGAACTTGCACAATTGCCCGTTTTCACTCGTTCTGAGTCCTGTCAAGCCTCTGAAACCTGCCCTTTGAAATTATAACCGTGGAAATGCCTGAGATAGCCTGAGTTTTGTCTCCTGATTTGAAAATTATTCTGGTGAATAAAATAAAATCAATCGCTCGATCACTGGGAAAAATAAATGTCGGAGCCCCTGATGCTCGCTGTTTAGACTCTTGCACCAAAAACAAGAACCCTGAGCCACAAAAATACCTTGATCCCCTGCCTCAAGAACTCATGCTATGATATGCAGAAATGCAAAAATGAAATGAAACGAAAGCCAAGTACAAGAAATGGTTAGTCAAATTTTGGGGGGCAACAGCTGCCCCTATTCAAACGACTTGGACCTGAAGGGATGAAAAGCGAACGACCTTCAAACATTCAAGGTAAAAGACGGTTGAATACCAAAGAACTAGAAAACTTGCCAACCACAAAAGAATCTGCAACCGATAAACTTTGTTGGGGAAAATGTGATAAGATGAACGCATCCATCAAAGAAATCATACTCTATCGGGGTCTGGATATCACTTAGGAAAGATAAATCATTGGTCGTGGTCTGGATACCACACGGGCTAAAGAAAACATAATAATCTGCCGGGGTCTGGATACTGCATAGGCAAAAAGATAAACTAGTGGAAGTCGGGGTCTGGATACCGCACAGGCTTAAGCCAATAGATTCGGTGAAATCTGGGGTCTGGATACCGCACGAGCTAAAGAAAACATCACAATCTGCCGGGGTCTGGATACCACATGGGCTAAAAGATAAATCGGTGGAAGCCGGGGTCTGGATACCGCATGGGCTAAGGAGATAAACATATGGAAGCCGAGATCTGGATACCGCACGAGCTAAGGCAATAAACCGGTATGAGTCGGGGTCTGGATACCACACGGGCTCAAAAAACCATCACTAGCTAGGGTCTGGATACCTCACATGCTAATGAGATAAACCGGTGTGAGCCGGGGTCTGGATACCACACCGGCTCAGGAAATAAACCGGTGGAAGTCGGGGTCTGGATACCGCACAAGCTTGGACCAATAAAACTGGTGAAAGTTGGGGTCTGGATACCGCACGGGCTAAAGAAATAAACCGGTGTTAGCCGAGTCAGGATACCACACGGGCTCAAAAACAACCAGGATCTGGATACCGCACATGCCAATGGAACAATCACTAGCCAGGGTCTGGATAGTGCACATGCCAATGAAATAAACCGGTGTGAGCCGGGGTCTGGATACCACACGGGCTCAAGAAATAAACCGGTGTTAGCCGGGGTTTTGGATACCACATGGGCTCAAAAACAGCCAGGCTCTGGATACCGCACATGCCAATGGAACAATCACTAGCCAGGGTCTGGATACCGCACATGCCAATAAAATAAACTGGTGTGAGCCGGGGTCTGGATACCACACATGCTTAAGAAATAAACCGGTGTTTGCCGGGGTCTAGATACCGCACGGGCTAAGGAAACAAATCGGTGGAAGCCGGGGTCTGGATACCGCACGGGCTAAGGAAATAAGCCGGTATCAATAAGATGAACACGTCTGCCAATAACTCATGTCGGGGTCGGGATACCGCACAGGCTCAAGAGAATATGCCATTGTCTGCTGGAGATATAACTGGAAACAAGAGGTAACAACCTGGCTTATGTTTCAAATGCACATGTTTGAATATGGTGTAATGCTCCATACAAAATGGAAATGTTACGCGTTTGAGGAGCTATGCATGATGCAAATGCAAAGGAATCGCTCCAGCAAAATAAATGTTGAAGAGACATAGCCAACTCCGTTGGGGATGACCGGATGTGCCAAGTACGATTGGACTTTTGCTGGGAAGAACAATCCCTGGATGGCTTCTTGGAAAATGAATTTCCTGGATGTAATAGCTATGCTGAGTACAAAATCCACTCTGCTAGGGATCAAAATCAACTCTGCTGAGGAAAGCGGCCCTGGATGGCCTACCAGAATACAACTCTTTTGGGAAACAAACGACTTGGCTGGGGAAGACAAATCCACTCTACCGAGGAAATCAATCCTGGATGGCCTCTGGGAATACGACTCTACCGGGAAGTAAGGCAAACTGTTGAGGAATGACTCTTCTCTGTCGGAGATTCCACCATGCTGGAGATTTGAATCCACTCTGCTAGGGATAATGAATAAGATTTACTGGAAAAATATCCCAAACTCTTTCTGCCGAGCATGGAGAATAGCAATTCTCTGGGTCAATCCCACTCTGCGGGGAAGGAAATCACTCCAGCGACTTCGCTGGGGATCTGCAGGGGATGAAAATTAATTGGAGAAATATCCTGAGGGAAACTTACTCTGAAGAGTACTAATGACCAACTGGATCCTGCTACGGACCACAACTCTGCTGGGGATCGCCCAATGAGGGAATCAACATCTACCTCTGCTTGGGGAAACGAGCAATAAACTCAACAATATCAGCCTCTGCTTAGGGAATTGAGTCCCTGACTTGAACTCTGAGGGGAAATGAGTCAAAAGATTTAGACTCTATGGGGATAACAACACTGCATTTGTCCCACTGTCGGGCGAATAATCCCAAATACCTGCTGGGGATAACCATGTACTCGACCTGCTGGGGAGAAACTAGTCATAATCCACTCGGGATAACTTTCTGGAATAACCTCAAGAATGAGAGCCCTACAACAAATACAAATAAAGTATCTTGTATATAACAAGAGCTATCTCGGTTATTGTCCATGACATCGTTCAAGCAAATCAAAGTTTTAATGATTATCAGGAAAGCCCACAAGTTTATGTATGCAAAGTTTTATCAAAACATCGGGCGTCTTTTGCAAACAAAACAGTAAAAGCTAAAAAAAGAACGAAAGCTTTCTGAATAGTATATACTTCATTGATAAACAGGCTGTAAATAAGCAAATTTACAACAGATGCAACTCCTGAAAATAAAAAGTTGCGCAAATAGTACAGAAATGCAAGAAATTATACCAAATTTCGGCAATGTGGTACAGAAAACCACCATGTGTCGATTCATCTATGACTCACATGACTTTGATGCTTCTCCTAATGATTCATCTTCCGAAGAGACTGACTTGATTGGTTGACCCTCGGGTCCTCCCAGAATCCATTGTGCTCATATAACACGCAGTCCGCAGTCATTTGCTTTTCAAATCCCTAACTTTTGCCTGAATCCCCCTTGCGGGTTTTCGATTCATCGGGATACCTATTTTTGCCAAACTCGCATTTCAGGTTTTCAACTTTGCGGGGTTACATTCTTTTTTCTTTTTTTTATCCCTAATTTTTGCCCGAACCCATTCTTTTTATGGTTCGCCGGGATGCCCCATTTTTTCCTGGATTTTCTTTTTCTTTCCAGCGGGTCTATTTTAAGCAAAGTATTTTTTAACTGCATATGCGTTCACAGGGGATGTGAAATCTTCGCCATCCATGGTTGAGAGTAGTAAGGCTCCTTCGGAGAAAACATTCCTTACCACGTATGGACCTTCATAGTTGGGAGTCCATTTGCCCCTGTGATCTGTCTGTGAAGGGAGAATCCGCTTCAACACTAAGTCATCTGCCTGAAAGCTCCATGGGCGCACCTTCTGATCAAAAGCTTTGTTCATCCTGCTCTGATACAGACGACCATATGCAATGGATGCCAGTATTTTTTCGTCCATCAAGCTGAGTTGATTCAATCTGTTCCTCACCCATTCTGCCTCATCTAGTTTGACGTCAACTAGAACTCTCAAAGAAGGAATATCGACTTCCAATGGTAGGACAACTTCCATACCATACACTAGCGAGAAAGGAGTTGCCTAGTTGAAGTACGTACCGAAGTACGCTATTCGTGTAATGCAAAGGGAAATCGTGCTAATCTTTATAGGTCACAACCATCTTCTGCACAATCTTCTTTATATTCTTATTGGCTGCTTCGACAACGCCATTCATCTTCGGGCGATAAGGAGAAGAATTGTGATGTTCAATCTTGAAATTTTGGCATAGTTCCTTCATCATCTTGTTATACAAATTCGAACCATTATTAGTAATGATTCGTTCGGGCACTCCGTAACGACAGATGATGTCCTTCTTGATGAATCGAGCCACGACCTGTCTGGTGACATTGGCGAAAGAAGTTGCTTCAACCCACTTAATGAAATAGTCAATTGCCACTAAGATGAAGCGGTGTCCGTTGGATGCGGTCGGTTCAATCTTACTGATCATATCGATGCCCCACATGGAAAAGGGCCGAGGAGACGCCATGACATTCAGAGGACTTGGCGGCACATGAATTTTATCAGCATAAATCTGACATTTATGGCATTTCTTGGCGTATTTGAAACAATCAGACTCCATGGTCAACCAGTAGTAGCCTGCCCTCAACAGTTTCTGCGACATTGCATGTCCACCTGCATGCGTACCAAAAGCATCTTTGTGGACCTCTTGCATAAGCAAACCTGCTTCCTTTTCGTCCACGTATCTCAACAGAACTAAGTCGAAGTTTCTTCAGTAGAGTACATCATCCTTGTTCAGATAGAAGTTTCCAGACAGTCTTCTCAAGGTCTTCTTATCCCAACTTGATGCCCCAGGCGGGTATTCTTGACTCTTAAGAAAGTTTCGGATATCATAATACCATGGCTTCCCATCTGAAGCTTCCTCTATTGCAAATACGAACACTGGCCTATCGAGGCGAGAGATGACAATTCTCGGAGCGTCGTTCCAATAATTCACCTTATACATCGAGGATAATGTAGCCAAGGCATCTGCCATATGATTCTCCGCTTTTGGCACGTGATGGAACTCTACCCTGTCGAAGAAAGGTAACAACCTCCTTGCATAGTTCATGCAGGGCATCAAGTTAGGCTGACAAGTCTCCCATTCTCCATTGATTTGATTGACTACCAAAGTTGAATCACCATAGATATCAAGGTACTTGATTCTCAGATCAATTGCTTCTTCAATGCCTATGATACATGCTTCATATTCAACTTCGTTATTGGTGCAGGGAAATGTTAACCTGGTAGTAAATGGTATGTGTGAACCATGGGGAGTGGTAATGATTGCCCCAATTCCACTGTCATAGGAGTTGACAGCACCGTCAAAAATCATTTGCCATTGGGAACCCAGCTCAGGACCTTCATTAGGTAGCGACTCATTGCAATCTTTCATCTATAAGAACATGATATCCTCATCAGGAAATTCAAACTTCATCGGCCATCGATTGGTTGCTCTCCGATATATTCTGACAGAATGCTTCCCTTAATGGCCTTTTGGAAGACGTATTAAATGTTGTATTCTGTCAAAACCATCTGCCATTTGGCAACCCTTCCCGAAAGTGCTTGCTTCTCAAACACGTACTTAATCAGATCCATCTTTGAAATCAGCATGGTTGTGTGAATCAACATATATTGCCTTAAGCGTTTGGCGGCCCAAGCAAGTGCACAACATGTCTTCTCTAACATTGAGTATCTATACTCACAATCTGTGAACTTTTTACTCAAGTAGTAGGTGGCATATTCTTTTCTTCCTGCCTCGTCGTGTTGACCGAGAACACAACCCATGGAGTTCTCAAGAACCGTTAAGTACATTATCAATGGTCTTCCAGCCACTGGAGGCATCTGTATCAGAGGCTCCTGCAAATATTCTTTTATTTTTTCAAATGCCCTTTGGCAATTTTCATTCCAGACCACCACTTGATCTTTCTTTAACAGCTTGAACATTGGTTCACACGTGGCTATGAGGTGAGATATGAACCTTGCAATGTAGTTCAATCTACCTAGAAAACCACGAACCTCTTTCTCTGTTTTTGGTGCTGGCATTTCCTGTATAGCTTTTATTTTTGCAAGATCGACCTCGATTCCTTTTTCACTGACTATAAACCCCAATAGCAATCCTGACCGTACACCAAAAGTGGACTTTTTCAGATTCAACCTTAGTCTGAATTTCCTTAATCTCTCAAACAACTTCAATAGATTCACCAGATGCTCTTCCTCCGTTTGAGACTTTGCGATCATATCATAAATATAAACCTCGATTTCATGATGAATCATATCATGAAACAAAGTCACCATCGCCCGCTGATAGGTTTCCCCTGCATTCTTTAAACCAAAGGGCATTACCTTATAGAAAAAAGTCCCCCATGGCATGATAAAGGTTGTTTTCTCCATGTCCTCCAGGGCCATCTTGATCTGGTTATACTCGGAGAAACCGTCCATGAAGGAAAACACTGAATGATGAGCAGTATTATCAACAAGCACATCAATGTGGGGGAGCGGCAAATCGTCTTTCGGGCTCGCTCTGTTTAGATCATGGTAATCTACACACATTCTTACCTTACCATCCTTCTTAGGTACATGTACGATGTTAGTGACCCACGGAGGGTAATTCGTCACGACAAGAAATCCGACGTTCAACTGCTTCTAGACCTCTTCATTGATCTTAACTGCCATGTCCGGTCTGGTTCTTCTTAGCTTCAGTTTCACAGGTGGGCACTCTTCTCGAAGACGCAAGCGATGAACTACAATATCCGTATCAAGTCCGGGCATATCTTCATATGACCAAGCAAAGACATCTTTATACTCTAGGAGGATTTCTATTAGTCTTTGTTTGACATCATCCTATAAAGCAACCCCTATCCTGACTTCCTTTCTGTCCTCCTCTGTTCCTAGGTTGACGACTTCGATTTCCTCCTGATGAAGCAGAATAACCTTCTCTTTTTGTCTCAGCAACCTGGCGAGCTCTTCAGGCAAGTCTTTGTCTTCCTCGATCTCTTCTTCAGCTTGAGAGATTGGATTATCAAAGTCATACCGAGTCATAAACGAATCTGAATCGGTGGCATCTGCTATGTGAAATCTGCAATGATGATGATTCGATGCTTAAAATGATATGCAAACAACACAAAACACATTGCCATTTTATTGTTAAAACTAAAACAAGAAAAACGAGGATCACAATATTTGAATGCAAAAACGCCCTTTGATTAAGGATAAAACAATTGTTCAAAACATAAACAAGGATAAGGCCCTACAGACAAAGACCACTATGCTCCGGGTAGAACATAGGGCTACACATAATCAGAAAACAAGATAATTACTCTTCACGGGTCACTTGGACAATTTCTTCAATAGTCCAGTTGCTCATACCTCAGCCAGGAACACATGGCTGGATCCATTCGTCCATATCACAGTCATTATCACCCTCATCCTCGGACACAACATTGATTTGGTCAAATATCACCCCACCACTTGTAAACTGGACTGGTCCCCTGTAGCGTGGTGCGCTCTGTGAAGAAGACGACGGGATGTACCCCAATCCAAACGTATCTTGTTTATTGGGGATACTCACCACCTGCCCCCAACCTTGAGATGATCTAGACTTTACCACAGCTTGCGCTTCTTTGAATGAAGACATAGCAACCTCAAGAACGTTTCCCACAACTGGCGCCTTCTCTCTAACCTGGATTGTCTCAAACGCTTGACACAGGGTCTCATGTATCTCCCCATCAACTTCCACATACTTGAACGAGGATAAATGGCTAATCATAATGTCCTCCTCACCACAGACGGTGACAATGTTACCCCCCACCATATACTTTAATTTCTGATGCAAGGTCGACGTCACTGCCCCTGCCGAGTGAATCCAGGGCCGACCTAACAAGCAACTGTATGCTGGTTGGATATCTATTATGTAGAAGACGACATCAAAAACCTCCAGGCCAACTTGGATAGGAAGAGTTACTTCTCCGAACACAGACCTCATTGTCCCATCAAACGCTCGCACAATCAGATCACTAGGCGTGCATATTACTCCTTGAGTGTTAAGTTTCATCAAAGCCTTTTTGGGAAACACATTAAGTGAAGACCCAATATCCACCAGAACATGAGATAATACAGCTCCTCTTCACTCAATGGAAATATGCAAGGCATGATTGTGGTTTCTTCCTTTAGGTGTCAAGTCAAGATCAGTAAATCCTAATCCATTTCCAGCGTTCACATGCGCTACCACTTCTTCCAGTTGGTTCACCGATATCTCTTGTGGCATATACGCGGTGTTCAGAATCCTCAGAAGGGCATTCCGATGTGCCTCAGAGCACAGTAATAATGATAAGATTGATATTTTTGACGGGGTTTATTGTAGATGGTCCACAATCTTGTAATCGCTTTTTCTAATTAGACGCATGAATTCCTCAACGTCTTTCAATAAAGCATCCTTCTCACCCCCTTGAGAACTTTCTTCAATAATAGCCTTCCCCTTTCCTTTATCCGGTCTTTCAACACTAGCCTCTGGAGGTGCAAACACCCTCCCACTTCTCGTCATTCCGCCTGTTCCCACCGAATCAGACGTCGTTCCCTTCAGCTCTTGTTTTTGGCCGTTACAAAAGACTTCAGCCCCATAGTTCCACGAGATCGCTTTAGTGCTTTCATAAGGCACATGCCCTACCTTGGTGATTATAACGGTAGTTGGCCTCGGCGGCATAGATATGTTAATGGTTCTAAAAGGAATTGAGATTGTAGCAACCTCATCCTGCCTTTGACCAATCACCTTCTCATCTTTCTTCTCACCAATTCTGTTAAATTGTAGCACACCTTCATTCATTAATCTTTGCACATGATTTTTCAAGTCCTCACATCCCTCAGGATGAGCCAAACAGCCTTCACAGTTTTCAATACAGCCAGGGAACACTCCACCCTTCAACAACCTATTCTTAACAACACTCAAAGGAGTTTTCAGCTCTTCAACGCTGCTCACCAAATTCAAACTCTCTTCCTCCACAATAGAATTTACCCCAGCCGCTCCATGGTTAGGCATAGGATTTTGTACAACATTGGGCGCATCACTTATAAAATTGATTGCCTTGCTATCTATAAGGTCCTGAACCTTATGCTTGAAGGCTTTACAGTTGTCTATATGATGGTCGGGAGCACCTGAGTGAAAGTCACATATGGCATTTGCGCCATACCCTAGGGGTGGCGCGCCAGTTAGAGGTGTCAGCGTCCTCTTCTGAACCAACTGCAGCTGCATCAAATGTTGTAACAATTGTGAGTATGGCATTGGTGGTGCGTCAAAATGCCTGTTCATTGTCCTCTTACGATCTTGGAACTGCCGCGAAGCGTAATTCTGTTGTTGTTGCTGTTGTTGTGGACGTTGTTGTTGTTGTTGTGGTTGTACTGCTGGAATAGCAATACTCTCAATTTGAGGTTGTTGTTGATGATACTGTTGACTTCTGTTTCTATTTCTATTGTTACCTATGTATCCTGAGACCGCGTTCGTCTCCCCTTCTCTTTTCTTATTACCAAAGTTTTTCTACCTCCTCCATATGAGGACCCCTGTCCCGCTTGGATCTTTCCCAATTTAATCCCATTTTCAACTTGTTTACCAGTGATGATTAAATTTGAAAAGCTACCAGACTTATTGCCTACCAATTTCTTGTAGTACACACCATGCAGTGTAGCTACAAACAGATCAATAAGTTCCCTCTCTACCATGGGAGGTTGAACCCTTGCAGCAAGCTTGCGCCACCTCTGGGCGTACTCTTTAAATCCCTCATTACTCCGTTGCGACAGGTTCTGCAACTGCACACGATTAGGCACCATTTCACTATTGTATTGATAGTGTCTGACGAAAGCTTCTGCCAAGTCTCTCCAGTTTCTAATGTTGACCGACTCCAAACCCATATACCAACCCAAGGACAGACCAGACAGGCTATCCTAAAAGAAATGCATTAGCAACTTCTCGTCATCTGAGTACGCTAACATTTTTCTGTAATATGAACGAAGATGCACCCTAGGACAAGTCGTCCCCTTGTATTTGTCAATAATTGGGACTTTTAACTTTAGTGGGATCCTTAGACCTAGGATCAACCCCAAGTTTGACATGTCCAGACCGAGAGAATTCTGATTTTCAAGGTTCCTCATCTTCTCTTCTATCAATTTGAACCTTCTGTCTGCATCAGGCTGCAAACCTGCTCCCAGATCTCCCATGGAGAAAATATCATCTTGCTCGTCCTCCTCATGTACTCCAGTTTGATTACCTCCGCCCGGAGGAATAACAACTATTGGGATGGCAGTGGCATGAGGAGTGCCATTGTCAACTGTAGGAGGAACAACAACGGTCCCTCCATGCAGAACTCCACTTCCGTAAACCCTAGCAATCAGAGGTTGAACGAGTGTTCTCAGCTGTTCCTGACCATTGGCGACCCCTTGCATCAGGTTCATGAACTGCGCCATACGGTCACGGAACTCCTGTAGCTCTAGTTGAATTTGGTCCATGGCTTTTTGCTGATTCCCCCTTGTTGAATAGCGATGAATTGTGCGGTCTTCAATTCTGAAACAGTGCTGAGAATACCACAGAAAGAAATAAGGTCAACAGAACTGGAACATCTGTAATGCAATATGAAAAATGATGCAAAATGCAGACATGTAAATGTGGTTCAGGGAAATTTTCCCCTTGATTCTAGTTCCACGGGAACAACAGAAGAATGAAGAGCCAACAAATGGAGCCACACAACTTTTCTCATAAATAAATTGAGGAATAGAGTATCAACACACAACACATCATCAAGGAAAACATAACTGAGTCAACACGACCTCATCCAACAATCCTAGTGTTGGTCGGAGTACAACACAACAAAATACAAAAGAGAAAATACATCAAGTGCGACAGCGAGTCTGGAACTCCTCCAACAACTCCTTTGTATCGGGGTGATCAATCCTAGCAATCAATCCCTGGATAAGAAACTCCCTCCTGCTGATGGTAGCTTGCAAGCCTTAAGCGTAATCTTCCCAGGAACCTTCCCCAAATGCATCTTCAAGTTTAGGCCTCTTTAGATCTGCTCTCAACTTATACTCCTCCAACGTCGTAAGAGCTTCACATAGCTTGCGGTCGCTTTCGTATCGGCGGGAGGATTCTCCTGGATCTACCTCATCTTTTACACGGAGTTGATTCTTCAACTTGACAATCTGTTGACAAAGTCCATCTTCTCTTTCTTTGTTGTTAGTCAGGATAGCATTCCATTGAACGTTAAACTTTGATATCTCTAAATATGCTTTCTCTAGCTCCTTCTTTTTATCCTTGAGAATATTACTGGCGCTCTTCAAGTCTCAACCTACTCGCTCTCGGGCGCGAATCTCTTCTGTTAACTCTCTACCCATCTTGTTCATTATCTCTGTCTGCTTCTTAGATGAGTGGGTGGCCTGATTCTTTTCCCTTCTAAGTTGACTGATTTCCTTTTCCAACTCTTCGTTCATTCTGTGTAGTTCTTCCTTTTCATCCCACAGTTGATTGTATTTCTGAACGTCAACTGTTATTGGTTCTTCAACTACTAGAGGATACAAAGGTTCTCTGACTGGAAAGGGTAGCAATAGCCTCTCAACTCTCTCTTGGATCCATTCCATATATGGTCCATAGGCTCTGCAATCGCTCTTGCCTAAAGAAGATTTTCCTTCACGGTGAATTTTACCCCAAGCCTTTTCCAATCTGATTAAGGTCTCAGTGTCAATTGAACTGGTGAAATACAGAGATTCTTGTATTTCTTCTTCCTTCGGAGGTTCTCTTAGAGCATAACCAAATTGTCTAACTGCGAGAGCAGGGTTATAATTAATTCCCCCTTTCTCCCAATCAAAGGAACATTGGGGAAACTACCACATCTGTAGACAATCTCCACACCTAAAAGGTCTCTGTTAAACCATACAATATTCTCGGAGGTTAAACCCATAAGTCTTTCTGACTAATCAGCAGTGTCAGAGATGTCAACAAAAGGACCAGACTTAGGCAGATGCAAAATGAACCATCTGTACAGGAGAGGCACACAGCAGGAAACACTCTTCCCTCTTCTGTTCTCATTCTTATAGTGTACAGAATGATAAACATCTCCTAAGAGTGTTGGCACAGGATTCTTGGAGGCGAAGATATGAAAGGCATCTAAGTCAACACAATTCGGGATATTGGGAAACAATATTATGCCATAAATACAGAGAGCCAAAATAGCATTGAAAGCAATCCAACATCCTTCCTTTGCAAAATGTTGAGCTCTGCTCAGGAAGAAAGGTAATGGGAATCCAGGTACTCCATTCCTCCAACTCATCTTTCCATCAAATTCAGAAACATCCAAGTGAAGAGAATTTGCAAGCTTTGTCAAGTTGGGCTCTACTTCAGAATGGTAGAAAGGCATTTGTTCTAGAACTGGGACTCCTAGCAGCATAGCAAATTCTTCCAGAGTAGGCATTAATACATATCCCGGGAAGGTGAAACATCACAGTTGAGGATCATAGAACTGAAGCAATGTATGAAGACCACCTAACTCAAAAAATAAAGCTCTGCAGACATAACTCAAAATCTTCCCATAGTCTTTCTTGAAATCCTCTATCACACTGTGATCAGCTGCAGAGACCAAACTGAGCAAGGACCCTATATCTGGTGTTGGAAACTTATACACTACTGTTCTCTTCAAGTTGGGCTTCATGCTGACAGTGGATCAGATTACTAGAATCAAGAAGAAAATATGCACCTGAAACACAAATACATGTCAATGTTAAAATGCAAATGAGTATGTAAATGCAACAGGGGATCAAGATTGAAGTGCTGCTGACTGAGATGAACCAGCACTTCGCTTATGCGAGAAAGTAACACATCACTGATATAAGGAACCCCATTGTATCAAGGACCAAAAGTTCACACTGACAAGAAAACCGGGTAGGTTGAAGGTCAAAGTTTCCTGTATAACCCTCCCCACTCACAGGTATGGACCTATCTTTGATAAGGTTCGGCATCCTATGCGGTCATCAGCGTCACAGACTTTCGAGAAACGATGATACGTTCACCATTTCTGGTTTGGCATCATAGTCTAACAAAACGGCCTCACTTAGCTGATTCCCAAGTGAACGGTCCCCAGAGTCGACAATCCTCAGATCCAACATCCTCTCAACTGTCTGAAATAGACTGGAAAGGTAGTCATCAAAGAGAATCTCGTCTAAGCATGAATTTTGTGAGGACTAGTGCATGCTGCCATATAGGTCCTCACTAATTTCCACTCTAATGCTATTGTTATACTCAAGCTTGAGTTTTGGCTTATCACACAATGGAACAATCCCCCTAACAACACAACAATATGATAATAATATGCAGAAAGTAAAATGCATATGCGATAAAATACAGATACAACATAAATGCACATATATACACACCCATGAAACACACAAGCGCTAGGATTGACTCACATAGGGGATGGGAAGAATCCCAAGCAAAGTCGCCAGCTGTAGCATCATTGTGAAGAGGAGCCGGCAAAGACAGAAGAGTCACCACCGTTCGTTATTTATCCCAAAGAGGGGGAAAGGAAACGATCAGAGAAAACCGACGAAAAAGGGAAAAGACAGGTCATCGCAACTAAATCTTGGGTTCGGGAGTCGTTTACGTAAGGGGAAGGTATGAGCACCCTTCACTTCCGTTGTACTCAACGAGATCCACACTTGTTGTTTATCTAAAAGGTTGTTAATCTATCAAAAGGCTGGCTCACAGAGACAAAAGAAAAGAAAAGAGACTCGATAGAGCATCACCGCTCTATGCCTACATATTCCCTCGTGCAATAGGAAAGTCAGAGTCAACGTAGTTCGGGAAACTATGGGTGAAGGTGGGGAAAGGTTGCTCACCAAGACATCGCCATCTTGTGCCTACGTTGGTTCAAGTGTTTTAACTGAGTATGGTTAAATCTCCGTTCTAGCAGTTAGGGACGATGCCTGTTTGCGGTAGAACCAAGACTTAACACGCCCTTTCTGAAAATGATTTTCCAAACAATCCCGAAGGATAAAAAGGTTTGATGTTTTGTTATGTGTATTTTAAACAAGAAGTGAATTGAGTTAAGTTTGTAACTCATGTCGCACTAAAGACTATGATTTGAGAGGGAATGCGTCGCATATCGCTCAAAGGGCATATGCTAAACAGTCTAGACAGTGTGAGAGGAGCCCCCTACCTATCATTCCTCAAGTACTTAAGGATCGTAGCATACAATATTTATTATCCTTTATTAAGTGTCTTAAGGGATTATGAGATGAAAAGAGAAGACATAAACTCTAAGGGAAATCTAGATCAACCCTAATGTTATCATGCAAAGAGCTCCTAGAGTTGGGATTAAAATGGAACTACCTAATGTTATCATGCAAAGGATTGAACACCTAATGTCTCTCCTACTCCCATCTTGGACAGAGGGACTAGGAATCCTAAGGGATCATGGCAAAAGACCAAGTAAACACATAGCAATTCAATCACATATGAGAAGAAATGAAAGATGAGATGAAAACATGAAATGCAAAGACAAAAGATGCAACAAGAAGGATGAGATGAAATGGGAGAAGCAAGCTCCTACAACCATTACCATCAATCATCAAAGAAGAGTGGGAGGAAAAAGGTGTGGGGCAACCACCACCACAAGCACATCTCAACCAAACAATTCTTGAAACTTAAGCAAAGCAAAAGATCAATGCAAAACAAACACCAATGTTCATGACAAACTCAAAGTGCAAACACAAGCAATAAATCATCATGAACAAGTGTCAAATCACATGGGGCAGAAGTGAATCACAAATGGAACGATCCAAATTCAGAGTCGAAACAACAAGCAAGCACAAGAATGATCATGTCACATTGAAGGGCCAAAGTTCAAACAATTATCTCACACTTTGAACAAGTGGAAAGACATGATTCAAAGAACACTTGTGGCGCAAGGTATACACCCAAGAATAAGGAAACATGTCAAAGTAATCCACATAAATGCATCATATCAATCCATGAAGATTTAAAGTGGAAAGCAATCAAAACATGCTTGAAAACAACCAGATATAGCATTCTGGTTCAGTGTTAATCGGTTAACACTATTGGTTAACCGGTTAACCACTTAAAAAATTGAAATTCGCACTGGTTAACCGATTAACCAATTTGTACTGCAACTGGTTAATCGGTTAACACTGCACCAGAAGCCGAAAAACAGCAATCCAAAAGCACTTTCAGCAATTAATCCAATGTTCAATCATCCAAATTATCATGTAATCAATTACGCACGAATTTAACACCAAAAATTAGTGACCAAACATCAAGAAAACACAACCCAAGCATTGAGATCACAAAGATTAAAGATTAAAATCAACAAAATGGATCAAAAAGCATCAAAAGCCATAGATCTACATTGTGATTATTCAAATAAGCTCAAAATATAATTAGATCTAGAATTGCCAACCTACAAAGCGAAGATTTGCTTTGGTGAATGTTGATTCACTTGATATGAGCAGATCTAAGCAAGAAACCCAGGGATTCTTCAAGATCCAAGAGCTTTATTGTTGTAGAAATGAAAATCAAGAAAGATCAAGCAAAAACGATCCCAATAAGCACTTCCAAATTAGATTCCAAATTCAGATCCAAATCCAAACGAAAATTGAATGGTGAATTGAAAATGATGGAGATGAATGATGAAGGTTTAGCTCTAGAATTCTATGATTCCAATGAAGAATCAAAGAACTCAAGTGAGAGCTCTAATGGAGGTTTTGGAGAGAAAAAGTGGAGAGAAAATTCCAAGAGCAAGAGTGAAATCTGAAAATGAATTGTAATTATGAGGATTATTCTTTGAGGTTTGGAGCAAATTCACTTAAATATGCTCTAGGTTTGGAGTAGAATGTGGTTTGGAGTGTGGTTATGAAAATTGGAATGGGATTAGGAATGGAAAGTGGGAGGGAAATTGAATTAATTTTGAAAGTTAATCCAAATTTGGAGTGATTCTAGATCCTTCTTTTGGTGTAAAATCAAATTCGCAAGTGATCAAAATGGACCCCAAAGATGGTTGGCTGCCTTGAAAACACATGTGCCTATGTAGATTTTGCTATGGTTAACTAGCTAACCATTTTGGTTAATCGGTTAACGCCTTAAAAATTTGAATTTTGGCGCTTTTTGGTGGGAACTTGCACAATTTCCCGTTTTCACTCGTTCTGAGTCCTGTCAAGCCTCTGAAACCTACCCTTTGACATTATAGCTATGGAAATGCCTGAGATAGCCTGAGTGTTGTCTCCTGATCTAAAATTATTTTGATGAATAAAATAAAATCGACCACTCGATCGCTAGGCAAAATAAATGTCGGAGCCCCTGATGCTCGCTGTTTAGACTCCTGCACTAAAAACAAGAACCCTGAGCCACAAAAATACCTTGATCCCCTGCCTCAAGAACAAATGCTATGATATGCAGAAATGCGAAAATGAAATAAAACGAAAGCCAAGTACAAGAAATGGTTGGACAAATTTTGGGGTGCAACAACTACCAACCAAATTTTGTGGTAACATCCAACCACCAACGGACTACCAACCAAAAGTTGGAATGAAACAAAGGCTACTAACCAAAAGTTGGGATAACATCTACAGAACTTCATGAACTAAGCCGAGGGTTACCAACCAAGAGTTGGGATGAAACACTTGGAATAGGCAGGAAACATAATCAACCGACTCATAACTTGTAAATAATGCTCTGACGGGAAAAGAGAGGTTTAAACAAACGACTCTGTTGAGGAAAAAGACATTTAAACAAACGACTATGCCAAGGAAAAAGACGATTAAACAAATGACTCAGCTGAGGAAAGAGAAGTTAAACAAACAACTTTGTTGAGGAAAAGACATTTAAACAAACGACTCAGCCAAGAAGAACCCAATAAGATGAACGACCAAAAGATCCACCCTAATGGGGATAACAAGATTCTGTTGAAGAAAACCATCATCTACCAAAGAAACAACTGGAACCAAAGGTATCAAACCTGGCTTATGCTTCAGATGCATATGTTTGAAAATAACGTAATGCTCCATACGAAATGGACATGCTACGCATTTGGGAGGATGCTATGCAAAATGCAGATGCAAAGGAACATAACCCGGAGGAGTGCTAAGAAGACGAGCAAACCAACTCTGTTGAGAAATACGCCCTGGATAGCTCTCCTAAAAACCTCACCCTATTGGAGAAAACACCAAAACTCCACTTAGTAGGGAATCAAAAATAGCACTGAAAAATACAACCTGGTGGGGATAACAAGCTTCTGCTGAAAGTTCTACCCTGTTTGGAATACAAGAATAATAACCTGCCCTGCTGGGGACATACAAGTAATAATCCACCATGCTGGGGATATCAGAGACTTCAACTGAAGATTCCATCCTGATGAAGAGATGAAAGTAACCTCTATTAATGATCCCCCTCCATAGGGAATGTAATGAACATCTACAGAGAACTCCACTCTACTGGGGTATGAACAAACTCTACTTAAACGTCTACCCTGAGGAAAATGGGAATACCATATGTTGGGAGCTCGTCTCAAAAACTGATCCTGAAAGATGCCAATGATCATTGAATTTTGCTGGAGATACCAACCTGCCGTTGATGTACCTGTCGAGGGAATCAACACTAATCTCTTCTCGGGGAAGAAATTCCTGAATACTGATCTTATTGGGGGAAGGACGTCGAGGACGTCGACTTTGCTGGAGAGTAATACTGAATTAAAATCCACCTTGTTGCTGAGGGAATACCCTTTAACCTTAATCTGCTGGGAATATGCTGAGAACAAATCCACCCTGTTGGGGATGAGCCTTTGTGGGGAGACAGAAACTCTGCTCTACTGGAGATACGCTACACACCTTCATTGGTGACAACACTTCTGATTTGATAACAGGATTCTGTGGGGAAGACAAAATCTCTGCTGTGGGAAAATAACAATCTTTGTTGAACAAATGCCTGACTTCATTCTATTTGAAGTAGTCAACCTTTGATCACTCACTGGGTAATACTAATCCACTTCGGCTGGGAAATACAACCCTGAACTTCTGCTAAGAGAGGAATAATTCACCATGCATTACTGTGAGAACTTCACCGCTGGAAAGAAAATCTCTTCCGGGGAGAGGATCATGCCATCCTACAAAAAACAATAAACCATGAGATGCCCCATGTGTGAAATGGCTACCTAGGTTACGATTCATGAAACTCATCGTTCAAGTAAATTCATTGATTTTATTACGCTATGTAAAGCCTCATGTTTTCACCTGTAATGTTCATAAAAAATATCGGACGTTTTTGCAAACAAAGTAGTAAAAGTAAAAACAAGAAATGAAAAGTTCTTTGACTGAAATGAATAGTTTATTAATAAAAGGCTTGTAAATAGACGAATTAAAATTCAGTTGCAATTCCTGAAAAAAGGTAATTGCGCAAAAAGCAACAGGAATATATACAAATGTTGGCAATGTGGGATCAGATATCCACCATGTGTTGATTCAGCATAGACTTGTATATCTTCAACGTTCCCCAATGTTTTGCCTTCTGAAAAGACTGACTGGACTGATTCATTTCCTTCTGGGTAACCACGTATCGAATAAGTTCATAGATTGAACGTAGGCCACAGTCATTTTTTTAAAATCCCTAACTTTTTCCTGGATCACCCTTTCGTGTTTTCAATCCACGGGATACCCGTTTTTGCCAAGGTCTCCTTTTTAGGTTTTCAACCTTGTGGGTTCATTCTTTTTTCTTTTTATCCCAAATTTTTGCCCGAAACTTTTCTTTTTATGATTCGTCAGGATGCCCCATTTTTTCCTGGACTTTTCTTTTTCTGTCCAGCGGGTCTCTTTTTAAGCAAAGTATTTTTAACCACGTCTGCGTTCATAGGGGACGTAAAATCTTCACCATCCATGGTAGATAATAATAAGGTTCCGCCAGAGAAAACCTTTCTTACCATATATGGACCTTCATAGTTTGGAGTCCATTTGCCCCTGTGATCTGTCTGAGGAGAAAATATCCTTTTCAACACCAAATCACCTATCTAGAAGCACCGAGGACACACTTTCTGATCAAAGGATTTCTTCATCCTACTCTGGTACAACTGGCCATGAGCAATGGCTGCCAATCTCTTCTCGTCGATTAGGCTCAACTGATTCAATCTGGTTCGCACCCACTCAGCTTCGTCAAGCTTCACATTGGACAATACCCTTAAAGAAGGAATCTCAATTTTTAATGGTAGGACTGCCTCCGTACCATAAACTAGTGAGAAAGGAGTTGCCATACTTGATGTACGCACCGAAGTACGATAACTGTGAAGAGCAAAGGGAAACATATCATGCCAATCCTTTTAGGTTACAACCATCTTCTAAGCAATCTTCTTGATATTCTTGTTAGCTTCCTCGACATCGTCATTCATCTTTGGACAACATTGAGAAGATTTGTGAGGCTCAATCTTGAAACTCTGACATAGTTCCTTCATCATCTTGTTGTTCAAGTTTGAACCATTATCAGTAATGATTCTCTCTGGAATTCCATAACAACAAATGATGTCCTTCTTTATGAATCGGGCTACCACTTGTTTCGTGGCATTGGCAAAGGAAGCTGCTTCTACCCACTTCGTAAAGTAATCAATGGCAACCAGAATGAAGCGATGACCATTTGGAGAAGTCGGATCAATCTTTCCAATCATATCAATGCCCCACATAGCAAAGGGCCAAGGAGATGTTAACACATTCAGAGGGGTCGGTGACACATGCACCTTATCAGCATAAATCTAGCATTTATGGCATTTTCTAGTGTATTTGAATCAATCGGATTCCATAGTCATCCAATAATACCCAGATCTTAACAATTTTCTGGCCATTGCATGTCCATAGACATGAGTACCAAAATAAACCTCGTGAAATTCATCCATCAACAGGCCTGCTTCATGCTCATCAACACAATGCACCAAGACCATGTCGAAGTTTCTTCTGTATAGCACATCATCCTTGTTCAGATAGAAGTTATCGGCTAACCTCTTCAGAGTCTTCTATCTTTGCTGGATGCCTCAGATGGGTACTCTTGAGTCTTGAGAAAATGCTTGATATCAAAATACCAAGGCTTTTCACCTGATACCTTCTCAATTGCAAACACAAAGGTGGGTCTGTCAAGACGCATGATGGTGATAGCTGGAACTTCATTCTAGAAATTTACTTTGTACATCAATGATAACATTGCCAAGGCGTCTGCCATCTAATTTTTAGCCCTCGGTACATGATGAAACTCAACTCTATCGAAGAAAGGCAAAAGTTTCGTTGCATAATTATTGTAAGGCATCAGGTTGGCCTGATGAGTTTCCAACTCTCCTTTAATTTGATTGACGACTAGTGCTAAATCACCATACACATCTAGATTCTTGATCCTCAGATCAATGGCCTCTTCTAAACCCATGATGCACGCTTTGCACTCGACTTCATTATTGGTGCAAGCGAATGTCAATCGGGCAGTAAACGGTATGTGAGAACCGTGAGGAGTTGTAATGATTGCACCGATTCCATTACCATATGAATTAACAGCTCCGTCGAAAACCAGCTTCCACCGAGATCCAATCTCAGGACCCTCGTTAAGTAAAGGCTCATCACATTCTTTCATCTTCAAAAACATGACATCTTCATCTGGAAAATCAAACTTCATCGGCTGATAATCTTCAATCGGCTGTTCAGCAAGATATTCCGACATAACGCTTCCCTTAATGGCTTTCTGGGAAATATATTGAATATCATATTCTATTAAAACCATTTGCCATCGGGAAATCCATCTAGAGATTGCTTGTTTTTCAAAGACATACTTGATCGGATCCATCTTCGAAATCAATAGGGTTGTGCAGTTTAACATGTACTGTCTCAAATGCTTAGCAGCCCAAGCAAGTGCACAACATGTTTTTTCTACCATTGAGTATCTCGACTCACAATCAGTGAACTTCTTACTCAAGTAATAGATGGTGTGCTCTTTTCTACCTGACTCGTCCTATTGATCGAGCACACATCCCATTAAATTCTCAAGAACCTTGAGATACATGATCAGAGATCTTCCTACAACTAGAGGCATGAGTATTGGAGGTTCCTGCAGATACTCTTTTATTCTTTCAAACGCCTTCTGGCAATTTTCATTCCACCTGACCGTTTGATCTTTTCTTAACAATTTGAATATTGGTTCACAAGTGGCTGTAAGATGAGATATGAACCTCACAATGTAGTTCAATCTCCCCAGGAAACCATGAACCTCTTTTTCCGTTCTCAGCTCAGGCATTTCTTGTATGACTTTTACTTTGGCAAGATCTACCTCAATACCCCTTTCACTGACAATGAACCCCAATAGCTTTCCAGATCTCACCCCGAAGGTGCACTTGTTAGGATTCAGCCTCACCTTGAATTTCTTCAATCTTTCAAACAATTTCAGAAGATTGACCATATGTCCTTCCTCCATCTGTGACTTAGAAATCATGTCATCCATATATACCTCGATCTCTTGATGAATCATATCGTGAAAGAGAGTCACCATTGCCCGCTGATAGGTCACCCCGACATTCTTCAAACCAAAGGGAATTACCTTATAGAAAAAAGTTCCCCACGGTGTAATGAAAATAGTTTTCTCCATGTTCTATAGGGCCATGTTGATTTGGTTATACCCAGAGAAGCCATCCATGAAGGAAAACACAGAAAATCGAGTTGTGTTATCAACCAACACATCAATGTTAGGGAGTGGGAAATCGTCTTTCGAGCTCGCTCTATTCACATCTCTGTAGTCAATGCACATCCTGACCTTTCCATCTTTTTTAGGCCCAAGAACAATATTAGCGACCCACGGAGGGTAATTTTTGACAGCAAGAAAACCATCATTCAACTGCTTCTGAACTTCTTCTTTGATTTTGACTATCATGCCAGGTCTCGTTCGTCTCAACTTTTGCTTGATTGGTGGACATTCTTCTCGGAGAGGCCACCGGTGTACCACAATATCTGTATCCCGCCCAGGCATGTCATGGTAAGAGCAAGAAAAAATATCTTTATACTCACAGAGCATTTCAACCAACCTTCTCTTGATATTGTCTTCCAATGCAGCCCCAATTCTAACCTCTTTCTTGTAATCTTCGGTGCCCAGATTGATAACTTCAATATCCTCCTGATGAGGCACAATGATCCTTTCCTCTTACTTGAGAAGTCTGGCTAACTCTTCGGATAGTTCACAGTCTTCATCAGTCTCTACTTCGGCTTAATAAATGGGATTATCAAAGTCATACGAAGTCATAGCTGAATTTGAATCGATGGTATCTGATAGAAAAGACCTGCATAGTGATGTTTATGTTTATTATGCAACACAACAAATAAAATACATTTCCATTTTTCTATTTAATATAATGCAAAAAAACAAAAATAGGAATCACAATATTTGAATGCAAAAACGTCCTTTATTTATGATAAAATGCAAATAACAAAAGGGCCCCACACAGATTAGGTCACTACGCCTTGGGCAGAATGTAGGACTGAACATAATCAAAATAATGAACATTATCTGCAGTAGTAACATGAATGATTTCTTTAGTAGTCCAGTTGCACAACTTCTGGCCAAAAGTACATGGACGAATCCAGACATCCATATCGCAATCACTGTCACCTTCATCATCTTCAATGTCATTACTCCAGTCAAATATCACACCACCACTGGTGAACTGAACAGGTCCTCTGTACCTCAGAATGTCTTGAAAAGAACTAGATGGTTTGTATCCCAGGCCGAACTTGTCTTGCTTGATGGGAACATTAAGAACTTGGCCCCACTTCTGAGATGAACTGGATTCTATGATAGCACGGGCTTCCTTGAATGATGACATGGAAACCTCTGGGCTTTTGGCTTCTCCCGAATTTGAACTGTTTCAAACGCCTGACAGAGTGTTTCATGGATCTCCCCATCCACTTCCATATACTTGGAGGATGACAAATAGCTAACCATGATATCCTCTTTGCCGCATACTGTAACAACTTTCCCTTCCATCATATATTTCAGCTTCTGATGCAATGTTGAAGTAACTGCTCCCGCAGCGTGTATCCAATGTCGGCCAAGTAAACAACTGTATGTTGGTTGGATATCCATAATGTAAAAATTTGCGTCAAAGATATCTGGTCCTACCTAAATAGACATCGTAATCTCCCTAAACACTGATCTTTTAGATCCATCGAAAGCCCTCACGATCAAATCACTTGACATGCATATCAAACCTTGAGTATCTAACTTCATCAATGCCTTCTTTGGTAGCACATTGAGGGATGATCCTGTATCAACTAGAACATGCGACAGAAGGGACCCTCTACACTCCATTGGTATGTGCAAAGCATGGTTATGGTTCCTCCGAGCAGGAGTCAAATCCAGGTCCGTACAACCCAAACCATTACCAGCGCTTATGTAACACCCCAAATTTTATTGGAATATTTATTTAATTTATTTAAATAAGAATATTTGCATTTTTGGTAATTTCGATGGTTATTGTAGAATATTAGGAATTATGGAGTTTTGGGTTATTTATTTAAATAATATTATATAATATGAATATATTAGTATTATTATTAATTTAAATAAATTTAAGTTAACTAAGAGCAAATTGGACAATTAAGGAGGAGTTAGTGAGGATAATATGGGAAAAACCCAATTTATAGGCTCAAGGTTAGGTTTAACAAAAAGAGATTTTTGAGGGAATTAAGATTCATTCTTGTTAGACCGTGAAAAGTGAAGAAATAGAGGCCCGAGCTCTGAGGAAAAGGTTTGAGGAAAAAGCTTCGAAAGGTTTTCTGAAAGATTTGAAAAGGCTTAGAGTCGGCAATTAAGGTATGGGGAGTATTGCCTTCATTGTTTTCAATGTGTAATTTCAATGTATTTAAGGTCGATTTAAGGGTTTAAAGGGTTTGAGGCTGATTATGGGATAAAGGGAATTTGGCTTTCATGGCCTAAATCTATTATTAAGATTTTAACCATAGGGATTTATTTGGATTAAAGGAAATTAGGCCTTCATGGCCAAAGCTCTAATTTGACATTTGTCTAACCCTGTAGGGAAATTTGATAATGAGGAACTCTAATGACCGTGGTGTAGTTGTAATGAAATTATGATGAATTATTGTTACTCCATGAGTCAAACATAACCTAATTGAGTTTTAAGATGTTATTTTGATATAAAATCGGGTCTAGGGTGATGGGGGTCAATGGTATAGACTTTGGAGTGATAATCTGGGGTGAAAGTGCTCTTAAAAAAGTGATTTTTGGTGTTCAGTACAGTGTGAGTCGACTGCTAGAACCCCTAGGTAGACTGGAGGTCACCCGAATGCAAAATTGTGGAAATTTTAACAGTATGCGTCGACTCATAGCTCTTTGCGTCGACTCATAGCTTCGCGTCGACCTTTGAGTTGACTCATAGGTTGAAAAATGTTAGAAACGATTTCACTCATAACTTTTTAACTGTTAATCCAAATGACGAACCGTTTGAAGCATTGGAAAGCTAGTGAACAGGGCTATAACATGGTATAGATAAGAGGATTGGTTTCCCAATAGTTTTATATCCAATATGTTTAAGAAGTCAAATATGTTTTGGTTCAGTGATGTCTTAATCTTTTGATGCTATGATTTTCTGGGTGAATTACCATGAGTGTAACTGTGATTTCTATGTGATTAAATGAACGTATGATGAATTACCATGAGTATAATTGTGATTCCTATATGATTAAATGAATGTATGATGAATTACCATGAGTATAACTGTGATTAATACATGATTGCGTGATGAATTCCCATGAGGAACTGTGATGATTTTTTATATTGATTCCATGAGTTTTGATGATTCTATAATGACATGATTCTTATGATTATTTTGATGAATGATGATGCACCTATGATGTTATTATGAGGATGATTATTGACGTGTGTATCATGCATTCATGTGCATCCGGAATTCGGTTTAGGACCTTAATTTTTATGGCTTCAATCCCATTGTGCGGATGTGAGGTATTTTGATGTGCTCCGATTCTCGAGTAGAATCGATCCTATTGATGGGGATCTATGAAGGGTTGATGGCCCAGTGTCCATCGAGCTGTGATGATTGGTACCATATGCATTGAGTCGTGTTACATTTGCATTTATGAGATGATCTTGAGTAAATTATGATGTTGTGGCCTTTGATGTTCCTTGATGTATATGATGATTTTGAATATGAAAATGACGCCATTTTATATGTTGATTTCCTAAATTGATTATTATGAATCTTTTTACTCACCCTGCCTGTTCGAATGTTGCCTCCACGTGGGTAACGTGCAGATGACCAGGTTTAGCCGTGGACGCCGTCGAGGATATTTTCAAAGTTTTGAGTTGTTGGCATTTTGGTTAACATAGAGGGTCTGCTCTGATAGTGTAACATCGGGTTGGGGTCTTTGAGTTAAACTATGATTTATTTGATTTGGTTAGTTTGATTATGTTTCCGTATAAGGAAAACTTTGGATTATGCCTTTTGAGTTCCGCTGCGATTTTTTTGATATCTTTTGGGAAAACCCATTGTTTACGGAGCTTTGACTTATATTTGATTTATTGGGAAATGTACGCCCTTCGAGGTGATTTTATTGAGTTTAATAATTTACTTTGATATTGTTGTACCCCAAAATTTGACCAACCTTTTCTTTACTTGGTTTATGTTTCATTTCATTGTTCTAGCATATTGCATTGCATAGCATTTTGCATTTTTACAGGGGATCAAGAGATGTGTGTGTAACAAGAGGAATGTGCCAAGGGTTATTATCCTAATCAAGATGTTGTATTCAATTCAACAAGGGGGTTATCATCATCAGAGACAAGTCAGAGCCCTTTGGATAGGCAGATAAGTGTATGAGATTCACCTCCAGTCTGGGAGGCCATTTGAAGACCATCTGAGGATTACAATCCCATGGTTATGAAGAGAGATGATCATTTAAGCTCATTGGAGGCCTTGAGGGTCATTGTGGAGTTCATTCAAGTGTTTATACCAAGTGTGAAGAGTTGCAGTTGAAGATGGTGCAATTAGGGTTTTCATCTGGTCAACCCTGAGTCAACTATGAAATTGAAGGAGATTAAAACTCAATTCCAAGTATCTAAGGTCATGTAATGTTGTGTTAAGATACATGGGATATCATTTCAATATCAATTCATCAAGAATCAAGAGTGTGAGGAGTGACTGAATTAGGGTTCTCAGTGTAAAATCCCTTATTCAGTGACTAACTTCAAGACCACCTATCTCAAGATACATGCCTCACCTCAATTTTTGGTTAACATGAAACTTTTATAGCATGTTCTTAGCTTTATTTTGAGTACTAGAAGTCCTTGATTGGATTTATAGAACTCATGTTATGATGCAGACAAGTTACAGGTCCTCAGATGAATGTGATTTTGGTTAACAAAAGTCAACCAACTTCCAAGCCATTTTTGACCTAGAAGGATGTTTCTCCTAAACATTTGATGAAAATGAAAGTTGTTCCTCATGATCTTAGATTTCCAAAGAGTACTAGAAGTCCTTCATCTGATTTGTAGAACTCAAGTTATGAGGCTTCCAAGGCAGGGGTATTTTGGGAAAGCAGGATTACAGGTCATTTTCATTATAGCTCATTTTCACCACTTTGCACACTTCAAATGCAAATCTTTCCAACATCAAACTTGCTCCAAATGGGGTAATTTACTCAACCAAGCATCAATACATCAAAGGTTTGGCATAGATTGAAGAATCCCTAGTTGAATTTTCATGAAAAAGGCTTAAAAAGGGGGGAAAATCAAATTAATTCAGTTGAAAACATTTTTCCCCAACCTTGTGCATATTTTGAGTGCCAAAGACATTTGGAACACAATGCCATATTTGGATTTTGAATTTGGGTGCATTTTAGTGGCCACTTTCATGGTTTCTTCAAGTTTAAGTTACATATCATAAGATGAAATCAAAGGATCATTTTCATCCCTTTGATTAACCTACTTCAGATGCAAGCCAGGGAAGCCATTTTTACAGCTAATCAAGGAGAAATTCGTGCACTATTCAAATGACCATAAGTGAAAAAAGTGAAAATCAAATTGGGCTAAAGGGAACAGAATTAGGCCTATTCTTGATCTGAATCCAACATATATAATCCCAGGATCATTCCCATGCCTTCAGAATGGGATTTGGTGAGAGTGAGAGCAAGAACAGATTGGGAAAAAGGAGAGAAAAAGTGAAAATCTTTTTTTGAGTTTCATTGAGTTTCAATCAAAACTAAACATTGCAAAACACTTCTTGAACTTCATTGAACGATTCTGGGCATTTTATTTCAAGCTTTCATCACAAACTGAGCTCTGCGGAAGCTTTTTCTAGGTTTCTTTTCTTTCAAATATCTCATTGTTTACGCATTAATAGCACGCCATTTTCATATATTTGCAAACCTCTTGATGCATAGATGGATTCTGGATTGATTTGGTAGCTGTTTGCAACTTTTTTTCATTTGAGCTATTTTCTATTTTCTTTTGTTTTAGCCTTTTAAGACATGATCAATATGGCTAGTGGATTCATGATCCACGTAACCTGGAGATCATTTTTGGCTTTTGTTTTGTTCGTTTTGATGAAGTTTTAGAGTTTTTGGGTTTTTGGCCGTGCGGAGGTGATGAAGGCCCGCCGGAGAAGACGACCAGAATAGTGGTTCCGGCGTCTAGTTCTCCCTCCCATTTTCAAATCCCAGCCAGTCTTACGTGTCTCATTGCTAGCCTTTTGATTTGATTACTTTTTGCTTTAACGTCCCAAATTAAGACACACCATACACACGCTTTGACTTATCACACTGAACCAAGCTGGGATTTTCATTAAAAGAGTTGGCATCATGTGAGCCACTTGATCTGATTTGAGTCGGTCATCGTGCTAGGATGTTTTCCACCATAGGCCTTGGTTGACCGTGTACCACTAGATTCACACGTTTTATTTTATTTTTGTTTTTCTGATGGGCTGGGTTGCTATTAGCACCCCCCTTTGTGAAGCCCAGTGATTTGCAGTGCTTCTGGGCTGCTATCTGCACCCCCAGCTCATTTGTTATTTTATTTTATTTTATTTTTGTTTTATTTTATTTATGTTGAGATTTTAATTATTTTAAAATACTTCCAAAGGTCATAAAATCCCAAAAAAAATATGTTTTAAAATCTTTGAGATGTCCTCTTATTTTTAGATATTTTTATTTTATTTCATGATTTATTTTTCAATTAAAAATGGGATTTAACTTTGGAAGTGTTTTATGTAACTTAAATCTTGATATGTTATGTTCTTGATTTTATTTCTCTAACTTCCTTTTGATCGAATGAATGAAATTCAATCCTCATATCAATGATGAGTTGAAGAATTTTTTAGGACCATTTTACCCCTGATTGGTTGACTTTTGAGTTGACTTTTAATGCCTTTCATTTGACCCTAAACAATCCTCCTTCACAATGGAGCACCCTTGTGAATCAATTTCTATGGTGATGTTGTGAAGTGATTTTGATTGCAATCTTTTGGCTTCTGGTTGCCAACATATTTCTGAGCTTCTTGCATTTTATTTGATAATTTTTGAATCATTTTTGGATCCTTTGAGCTCTCAATGCCTATTGATTCATGTTGTTAACATGTTAAGGATTGTGCTTGCTCATTTTTAGGTCATAACATTTGGTTTTGTTTGTTCATTTTCTTGGTAACTTTTGAGTTGCCAATTAGGGTTTCATTGTGAAACAAGCTTGCTTTCCTTTAGGAATTTGCTTGCATTTCCTTGTGATTTACTTTCTTTTTCTTTTGAGAACTTTTACTTCATTCCCCTTGTTGTCCAAGGACTTTGGAACACCATTTAGGATTATCTAAGTTCCCTCCTTTGGACGAATTTGAAACATGAATTGAATTGTGAACCATGAGGACACTTTTGTTGCATCTTTTGCACAAATCATGATGATGCCTTGGTTGAATGATGTTTGGGATTGCCTTGCTATTTTCTTCTCTTGTTCTAAACCCCTCTTTGAGTTAGGGTTCTTTTCTTTGTTCTTTTCATGTTGTTTTGCTTTGTGGCATTGTGGTTGATGTTGTTTGGTTTAGGCCATTTCATCCCACTTTTGGTGCTCTTGTGTGTTTCTATTGATGCATTTCTTGTTCCTTTATTTCTTGCATTTATCATATTGTCGTTTGAGGTTGAGATGAGCTTGTGGTGGTCTTTACCCCACACAATTTCCTCCCTCATTTACATTTCATGTTTGCATTCTTGTATGCTTATTTTGTTTCCAATTGTTCCTCTGTTGTTTCTTTCCCCTAGGACCTCTAATTTCTCTTGTTCAATAGAGATTATGATAGACTTTGGGAGCTCAACCATGTATGATAACATTAGGTAGCATTCCTTTATCTCAATCTTAGGACCACCATTGCATGACAACTTTAGGCTTGGATTTAGTCCCCCTTTTAGTGTCCTTTCTCTTCTCATCTCAAAACAATCATAAAACACTTAATAAAGATAATGGATGTTGTGCCATGAGCCTTATACTTGGGAAATGGTGATTGAGGGGCCACCTCTCAATTGCCTAGAATGTTTAGTATACGTCCTTAGGGCGAATATGTGACGCCTTCGATCCTAGGTTCTAGACTTTGGTACAACATGTATTATAAACACTCAAATTCAAAACATTTCTTCTCTAAAAAACACAAAAACACTTCAAACCTTTTTCATCCTTCGGGATCTTAATCAGGAAAACCTTTTCAGATAAAAAGAGTGTCGTTAACCTTTAGTTCTACCGCAAACAGTAACTCCTAAGTCTCCAATGGTCGAGCTGCATACACCAACTGCTAGAACTACTTGTTAACCCTACTCGGGCCTAAAAAATAGTTGAACAAACATGTGTTCCCTTTTAGCCCGAACTACGTTTGCTCTGATCTTTCATTCCAGATGAAAGTACGTAGGCACAAGACGCGATGTCTTGGCGAGCAACCTTCTCCCCTTTCACCCGTAGTTAGCCGAACTACGTTGACTCTGACTTCTCATTCCAGATGAGATACGTAGGCATAAAGCGCCGTTGCTTTGCCAAGTCACTTGTTTTTCTTTTGTCCTCAAGCCTGTAGTTAGATAGTTTCAATCACCCTTTTAGATAGACAACAAGCATGGATCCCGTCGAGTACGACGAACGTGAGGGGTGCGAATACCTTCCCCTTGCGTAACCGACTCCCGGACCCGAGATTTGGTTGCGATGAACGATCTTATCCCTCTTTTCGTCAGGTTTTCTCTGAGTGTTTCCTTTCCCTCTCTTGGGATAAATAACGCACGGTGGTGACTCTTCTGTCATTGCCGGCCTCGATTTTCGCAGTAGTGACAGCTGGCGACTCTGCTGGGGACAGTAATATCCCCTATGCGAGTCAATTCTAGCGTTTGTTTGTTTATTTTTGGGGTGTGTACATATGTGCTTTATCCTTGTTTGCTTTCTGCACTTTATTTTCCGCATCATATATCATTATTGTTGTGCTGTGGGGAGGGAAGTTCTGATGAGTGATAAGCCAAACCCAGGCTTGAGAATGAACCTAGCTTTAGTAGTGGAGATTAGTGGGGGGCCTGATTGCTTAGCAGATACAGTTCCCCATGAAATTCACACTCGGACGAGATTCTCTTTGATGATTTTCCTTCAGATCCTTATGATCAGTTGGGATTTTAGATTAGAGGATTGTCGACTCTGGGAACCGATCATTTGTGAGTCAGCCAAGTGAGGCCTCTTCAGGAGATGATGATGCCAAACCAGAAATGATGAACGTATCATCATTTCTAGAAAGTATGTGACGCTGATGAACGCATAGGATGTCAAACATTGGGTTGTGCAGGAAACCTTGGCTTCCAGAATACCCAGTTTGCTAGTGTGAATCTGTGTTCCTGATATCAATGGGTCCTACTGTCGGTACTTTGTTCTTGTTAAGGCGAAGCTCTGGTTTTTCTCGACCAACAGCACAACAGTCTTGATCCCTTATTTGCATTTGCATTTTCATTTTCATCTGCATTTCATTAACATGTATTTGTGTCGCAGGTGTTTATTTCCCTCCCGATTCTAGTAACCTTGCTGTGGAGCCCTTGAAGAGTACAGTGGCCTACAAGTTTCCAGCACCGGATGTTAGTACTTTGTTGAGTTTGATTGCCTTGGGTGAAAAAGCAGTAATGGAAGATTTCAAGAAGTCTTATGGGAGGTTATTGAGATATGTTCGTAAGCCCTGTCGCATATGAGATCAGTGGTGTTTATGCTCTCCTATAGTTCTATGATGCCCAGTTGAGATGCTTCGTCTTTCCTGACTATGTCTTGGCTCCTACCCTAGAGGAATATTCTGAGCTATTAGGGGTACCCATTCGAAATCAGATGCCATTTTTCATGTTGATACTGAGCCTGATCTGGCCGAGCTCGCCGCTATTTTGAATCTTGAGGCTTCAGAGTTAAATGGGAAGATGATCCAGAGACTTGGGGTATATGGTTTTCCTCTGCCTTGCTTGATTGAGAAAGCTCAGCAGTGCGCTAAGGATGGTTGTTGGATTGTGTTTAGCGCCATCCTGGCTCTTTGTATATATGGCATTGTCTTGTTTCCTAACCTTCCAGACTTCGTGGATGTAGATGCGTTCCATATCCTAGCTTCAGGAAACCCAGTGTCTACTCTTCTTGGCGATGTTTATCATTTTGTTCACTACAAGAATGAGAAATGAAGAGGAAAGAATGTCACTTATTGTGTTCCTCTATTGTATGCTTGGTTTGTCAGTCATATGCCCAAGACGAGTCCGTTTATTGTCACTGCTAGTACTTCAGAATGGTCGGAGAGGTTGATGGGTCAATCTGCATAGAACATTATTTGGTTTGACCGAGACATGCTGGGTACAAATATTATTTATAGTTGCGGTGGATTTCCTAACGTCCCTTTGGTCGGAAGGAAAGGTTGCATCAACTATAACCCTTCTTTATTGGTCAGACAATTTGGGTATGTGTTGAGGGAGCCTCCTAGGCAAGAAGAGATACAGGAATCTCTGTATTTCACCGGTTTATTGGAGGGTAAGACTTTAGGAAGACTTGAACATGCATGGAATAACATCCACAGGGAGGGGAAGTCTTTATTGGGGAAGAGTAACAATCGAGCTTACGACCCGTACCTTACTTGGATCCATGATAGAGCTGTGAAGTTCTTGATGTTGTTTCCTTCAGTTGCACCTCTGTATCCACTCATGATAGAAGAACCCACTACTGTGGACATTCAGAAATACCACCAGGTGTTGTTGGAGAAGGAAGAGTTAAAGAAAGCAAATGAAGAATTGGAGAAAGAAATCATTCAACTCCAAAGTAAGAAGATTGATGCTGTCAATTCTTTCAAGAGACAGACTGAGCTCGTCAACAAACTAGGTACAGATTTGACAAAAGAGACTAGTGACAGAGAACGCACAAGCCGAGATTTGAACGTTGTCCATAGTGTGCTTGCTACCAAAAAGAAGGATCTGGACAAGGCTTACTTGGAGATCTCTAAGTTTGAATCAGTATGGAATGCCACACTCACTAACAACAAGGAGAGAGAGGATAAGCTGAAACAACAGATCACCAAGTTGAAGAGTCAACTCAGAGTAAAAGACGAGAAGATCTCAGCGGAAGAATCACTCAGATATCACAGTGAGCATAGATTGAGCCAAGCTATCGCAGACCTGAAGGATTGTAGGTTGAGGGCAGATACCAAGAGAAGTAGACTTGAAGCATGCTTTGGGGAAGGAGCCTGGGATGACCATGTTGATAGTCTACAGTGCAACATTAGCCGACGAGAGCAACTCATACAAGGTCTACTCGCCAGACTAGATCATCCTGAGACACGGAAGCTGCTAGAAGATTTCCGGTCTCGGCACTCAGCCTGATTATCTTTCTTTGTATCTTGTTGTTTCTCTTATGTATCGACCATCATCAGGCTTGTTGATTGAGGTCATCTCTATTTTTGTACTCAGCTGATGTATGCACACTGTTGATTTGCTTGGAGCTGTTATTCTGTTCACTTGTCTGTGGGATTTTTCATGGTTGCTTCTTCTTTCAGGAACTAGAATCGTGGGGGGGAAATTTCCCTGAAACATGTTTACATGTCCGCATTCTGCATTTTTTGCATCATTTATCATTTTGCATAGCAGGTGTTCTTGGGACCGTTAATCTTATCTCTATGTGGTTTTCCTCAGTTCACAGGATAGCAGACCCGACATTCCACAGGTACTCTATGAGAGGGAATCAACAAAGAGTTATGGAGCAAGTTCAGCTCGAGCTTCAGGAATTTCGCGAGAGAATGGCGCAGTTTATGGACATGATGCAGGGCGTAGCCAACAGCCAAGAACAATTGAGGACATTGGTACAACCTCTGGTGTCAAGGGTTGATGTGGTAGTGGGGTTCTACATGGTGGAACCGCTGTTGTACCTCCTCCAAAAAACAGTACGCCACGGGCAGATGCTATCCCAACGGTTGTCCCTCCGGGCGGAGGAAACCAAACTGGAATTCCCATCCCAGTTCTAATGGGCCCTGTACAAGGTAACAACGGTCCCCAGTGGGAACAAGATGATCAAGAAGACATCTTCTCTCTGGGAGATATTGGGGCAGGATTGCAACCCGACACTGATAGAAGATTCAAGGTGATAGAGGAAAAGATGAGAAGCCTTGAAAGTCAAAATGCTATGGGTCTAGATATTTCGAACCTAGGATTGATTCTAGGACTCAGGATTCCTCCAAAGTTCAAAGTGACAGGTTTCAATAAATACAAAGGAACAACATGTCCAAGGGTGCATCTTCGCTCCTATTTCCGAAAGATGTTTGCGTACTCCGATGATGAGAAGTTGTTGATGCACTTCTTTCAAGATAGTCTGTCGGGATCATCCCTCGAATGGTATATCGGCTTATAGCCAGTTAACGTCAGAAGCTGGAGGGATTTGGCAGAAGCTTTCGTTAAGCACTACCAATACAACAGTGACCTAGCACCAAACCAAGTGCAGCTTCAGAATTTGTCGCAGAGGAGTAATGAATGTTTCAAGGAATATGCACAGAGATGGCGAGAGCATGCCGCTAGAGTTCAACCTCCCATCGTGGAGAGAAAGCTAATTGATCTGTTTGTGGCCACATTACCAGGAATTTACTATGAGAAGTTAGTGGGCAGCATGTCTGGGAGCTTTTTGGACTTGATTATTACCGGCAAGAGGGTTGAAAATGGTATTAAGATGGGAAAGATACAGGCGGGGAAAGGGACCTCATCTGGAGGTGGAAGAAAGATTTTTGGTGTGAAGAAGAGAGATAACGAGGCAAATGCAATATCCGGATTTAACAATTGAAATAGAAATCTGAATCAACGTCAACAACGACTGTATTATCAGCAACCACCACAAGTAGCTAGTATTGCCATTCCGGCGGTACAACCTCAACAACAACAACCACATCAGAACCAGCAACAACAACGACCTCAACAACAGAATTATACACCGAGGCAGTTCCAAGATCGGAGAAGGATGATGGATAGGCACTTTGACACACCACCGATGTCCTACGCTCAGTTATTACAACACTTAATTCAACTGCAGTTGGTCCAGAAAAGGACAATGACACCTCTAACTGGCCCACCACCTCCTGGATATGACGCCAACTCTAGGTGTGAATTCCACTCTGGTTCCCCCGGCCACCACATTGACAACTGCAAAGCCTTCAAACACAAGGTATAAGACCTTGTTGATAGTAAGGCTATTAACTTCAATCAGGATGTGTCGAACGTGGATCAAAATCCCATGCCTAACCATGGTAGGGGTGGTAGCGTGAATGCTATTATCAGTGAGGAAGGCCTGAACCTGGTATCCAATGTGGAGGATCTGAAGACGCTGTTAGACTTTGTGAAGAGCAAGTTGTTAGAAGGTGGCGTGTTCCCTGGCTGTGGGAAGGATTGTGAAAACTGTATGATTTGTCCCGAAGGATGCCAGAATCTGAAGAGCCATGTACAACACATGATGGATGATGGTTTATTGCAATTTGACAAAAACTGTGAGAAGAATGTTGAAGAGGAAGTCATTGAAGGTAAGGACGAGGTTGCCACCATCTTCATCCCGTACAAGACGATTACAATTTATGCGCCTCTAGCGAGGCCAACCATTATATTCACAAAGGCAGGACTTGTACCCTATGAGAGCTCTAAGGAGATCCCTTGGAACTATGGGGCCGAGGTCTATTGCAATGGGCAGAAGCAAGAATTAAAGAATTCGCCCTTGGACTCGATTGATAATTTGGTAGGAACTGGAGGAATGACTCGAAGTGGGAGAGTGTTTGCACCTCCCGAAGTAAATACAAAAAGGACCGACAAAGGAAAGGGGAAAGTAGTGGCTGAAGAAAGTTCTCAGACTAGAGAAAAGGAAGCTTTACTGAAGGACACAGAGGAATTTATGCGTTTGATAAGAAAGAGTGACTAAAAAATTGTGGATCACTTACAACAGACTCCTTTAAAGATTTCCATCTTGTCGCTGCTGTTATGTTCTGAAGCTCATAGAAATGCTTTGCTCAGGGTTTTGAATAATGCTTACGTACTTCAGGAAATATCTGTAAATCAGTTGGAAGGGGTGGTGGCCCACGTCAATGCAAGTAACGGGTTGGGATTCACTGGTCGTGATTTGACACTGAAAGGAAGGAATCATAATCTGGCTTTGCATATCTCGATGGAATGTAGAGGTGTTGTTCTATCACATGTACTCGTAGATACTGGGTCGTCACTAAATGTTCTGCCCAAGAAGGCCCTCATGAAGCTAGACACGCGAGGGATAACATGCACTCTGAGCGACTTGGTGGTCAGATCATTTGATGGGATGAGGAGCTCCGTGTTTGGGGAGTTGACTTTACTGATTCAGGTTGGTCCTGAGATTTTTGATATAGTATTCTACATAATGGATATCCAGCTAGCATATAGCTGCCTTTTAGGCCGGCCTTGGATACACTCAGCGGGGGCTGTGACATCAAATTTGCACCAAAAATTGAAGTACATGGTGGATGGAAATATTGTGACTGTTTGTGGAGAGGAAGACATCATGGTAAGCCATCTATCTTCATTCAAATATGTGGAGGTCGATGGTGAGATTCACGAAACTCTGTGTCAGGCCTTTGAGACTGTCCAAATCAAAGAAAAGGTGTCGGTCGAGGTTAAAGCTCCAGAAATTGCCATGTCATCATACAAGGAAGCACAAGCCATAGTGGAATCAGGAGCAACACAAGGATGGGGGAAAGTGGTAAGCGTCCCCAACAAACAAGATAAGTTTGGATTGGGATACAGCCCATATGCGTCTTCTTCATAAAACGCTCTGTGTTACAAAAGACCTGTTCAGTTCACTAGTGGTGGGGTGATTTTCGAAAGAATCAATGTCGTATCTGAAGAGGAAGGAGACATCGACTGCGACATGGATGCGTGGATCAAGCCATGTATCCCTGGCCGGGGTTTGAAGAATTGGACCATGGAAGAAGTTATCTCTATGACCTATGAAGAGTAATTTCTTTGTTTTGATTAATGTATTGCCCTATGCTCTGCCCGGAGCATAGTGGTCTTTATTTTGTAGGGCCTTATCTGTTATGTGTGCAAGCAATCTTTTATCATTATCAATCAAAAAGGCGTCTTTTCATTCAAAATCTTGTGATCCTTGTTTTTCTTGTTTTTGTTTTCTAACAATAAAATGGAAATGTGGTTTGTGTCTGTTTGTTTGCATATCATTTAAAGCATAAAATCATCATCATTTCAGGTTACACATCTCAGATACCATCAACTTAGACTCGTCTATGACTCGGTGTGACTTTGACAATCCGATCTTTCAAGCAGAAGAAGAGATCGATGAAGACGGAGACCTGCCCGAAGAGCTTGCCAGATTGTTAAGACAAGAGGAGAAGGTCATCCTGCCTCATCAGGAGGAAGTTGAAGTCGTCAACCTGGGAACTGAGGAAGATAAGAAGGAGATCAGAATAGGGGTCGCGCTGCAAAGTGATGTCAAGAGAAGACTGGTTGAGTTGCTCCAAGAGTATAAGGATGTTTTTGCGTGGTCATATGAAGATATGCCTGGACTTGACACAGATATTGTAGTTCATCGCCTGCCTCTTCGGGAAGAGTGTCCTCCTGTTAAACAGAAATTGAGAAGAACCAGGCCTGATATGGCAGTGAAGATCAAAGAAGAAGTTCAGAAGCAGTTAGACGCCGAATTTCTAGCTGTGACCAATTACCCTCTGTGGGTTGCAAACATCGTGCCCGTGCCTAAGAAGGACGGAAAAGTCAGGATGTGTGTTGATTATAGGGACTTGAATAGAGCAAGCCCAAAGGATGATTTTCCGCTCCCTCATATTGACGTGCTTGTTGATAACACCGCAAATTCTCAGTGTTTTCCTTCATGGACGGTTTCTCGGGCTACAATCAGATTAAGATGGCACCGGAGGATATGAATAAAACGACTTTCATCGCGCCATGTGGGACGTTCTGCTACAAGGCAATGCCTTTTGGTTTGAAGAACGCAGGGGCAACTTATCAACGAGCTATGGTGACTCTCTTTCATGATATGATTCATCATGAGATTGAAGTATATGTCGATGATATGATTGCGAAGTCCCAAACGGAGGAGGGGCATCTGGTGAATCTTCTAAAGCTGTTTGAGAGATTGAGGAAGTTCAAACTTCAGCTGAATCCAAACAAGTGTACTTTCGGCGTGCGGTCAGGAAAGTTGTTGGGGTTCATTGTCAGTGAGAAAGGTATAGAGGTTGATCCTGCAAAGATCAAAGCAATTCAAGAAATGCCATCACCAAAGACCGAGAAACAACTTCGCGGTTTCCTAGGTAGATTGAACTACATCGCTCGGTTCATATCTCACCTCATAGCCACTTGCGAGCCATTATTTAAGTTACTAAATAAAGATCAGGCAGTCGTTTGGAATGAGAATTGTCAGAAAGCGTTTGAGAAAATAAAAGAATATCTACAGGAATCTCCAATAGTGATGCCCCTGGTGGCTGGAAGACCGTTGATAATGTACTTAATAGTTCTTGAGAATTCATGGGTTGTGTTCTTGGTCAGCATGACGAGACTGGAAGAAAAGAGCATGCAATTTATTACTTGAGTAAAAAGTTCATAGACTGTGAGTCCAGATACTCAATGTTGGAGAAAACTTGTTGCGCACTGGCTTGGGCCGCCAAATGCCTAAGGCAATATATGCTAAACCATACAACCATGTTAATTTCAAAGATGGATCCGATTAAGTACGTATTTGAAATGAAAGCACTATCAGGAAGGATTGCTAGATGGCAGATGGTCCTGACAGAATACGACATTCAGTATGTGTCTCAGAAAGCTATTAAAGGGATGTTCTGTCAGAGTATCTCGCAGAGCAACCAATTGACGACTATCAGCCAATGAAGTTTGATTTTCCCGACGAAGACATTATGTACTTGAAGATGAAAGATTGTGATGAGCCGTTGCCGGACGAAGGACCTGAGTTGGGTTCCCAGTGGAAATTGATCTTTGACGGTGCTGTTAACTCCTACGACAGTGGAATTGGGGAAATCATCACAACCCCCCATGGGACGCATATACCCTTCACTGCCAGGTTGACATTTCCCTACACAAACAACGAAGCCGAATATGAAGCATGTATCATGGGTATCGAGGAAGCAATCGATTTGAGAATCAAGAACCTTGATGTCTATGGTGATTCGGCTTTAGTGGTCAACCAGATCAAAGGAGAGTGGGAGACGCGCCAACCAAATCTGATCCCTTATATGAATTACGCAAGAAGATTGTTACCTTTCTTCGATCACGTAGAGTTTCACCATGTGCCGAGAGTAGAAAATCAGATGGCAGATGCCTTGGCTACTTTATCTTCAATGTACAAAGTGAACTTCTAGAACGATGCACTAAGAATTGTTATCTCGCGCCTCAATAGACCGGCATTCGTTTTCGCAATAGAAGAAGCTTCTGATGGAAAGCCATGGTATTACGACATCTAGAACTTTCTCAAGAATCAAGAGTATCCGCCTGGGGCATCGGCCCAGGATAAGAAAACCTTGAGGAGGTTATCTGGTAACTTCTACCTGAATCCAGACGGTGTACTTTATCGAAGGAACTTTGACTTAGTGCTGCTAAGATGTGTGGACGAAAAAGAAGCGAATTTGCTTATGGAAGAGGTCCACGAAGGAGCCTTTGGAACACATGCAGGTGGGCATGCCATGTCTCGAAAGCTGTTGAGAGCAGGGTATTATTGGCTAACTATGGAGTCTGATTGCTTCAAGTACGCCAAGAAATGCCACAAATGTCAGATCTACGCCGACAAGATTCACGTGTCGCCGTGTCCTTTGAATGCCATGTCATCTCCATGGTCTTTCTCCATATGGGGGATTGATATGATTGGCAAGATCGAGCCGACCGCATCCAATGGGCATCGTTTCATCTTAGTGGCTATTGACGATTTCACCAAATGGGTCGAAGCAGCCTCCTATGCTAATGTCACCAAGCAAGTCGTAGCCCGATTCATCAAAAGGGACATCATCTGCCGCTATGGAATACCTGAGAGGATCATTACCGATAATGGTTCCAATCTGAATAACAAGATGATGGAGGAGTTGTGCCAGAACTTCAAGATTGAGCATCATAATTTGTCTCCTTATCGTCTGAAGATGAATGGCACTGTGGAAGCGGCCAACAAAAACATAAAGAAGATAGTGCAGAAGAGGGTTGTGACTTATAAGGATTGACACGAGATGTTTCCTTTTGCTCTACATGGATATCGTACCTCGATGCGTAGTTCAACTGGGGCAACTCCTTTCTCGTTGATATATGGCATGGAAGTTGTCCTGCCATTGGAGGTCGAGATCCCATCTTTGAGAGTTCTGGCTGACGTTGTTGCACCCTAATTTTTGACCATAAGATTCCACCTCCTTGTGTTTATTTCTTGCTCGTCTCATTTTACTTTTATAGGTATGTTTACCATGACTAACCAACATGTGCAGATGCAGTGATTTCAAATGAAAATAACGTTTATTCTCACATTTTAAATACTCCAAGGCGTGGTCGGTTGGCCCTGCTTCAGAGATTTACGTAGTCATTTGAGGATTGATCATTGGTTTTGTGGCAAGAGGAATTTTGAGTTTTTCAAATTTAAGATTTAAGTCCAAGTTACAAATTCGAAGATGGTGGGCATCGTTGCAAAATCGAACCCCATTTGGCGTTATTCCATAAGGCTATTATGAGAATTATTTATATTCAAGTTCAAAGGAGTCCGAACAAATCCATCAAGTTAATGTCAGGCTGCCTAAGCCAACCTTCATCAAGTTTTCTTTCAAGCTTCAAATTCAAGGATTAAAATGGTTCACAAAATTCATCTTAAGTCCCGAGTTCTTTTAAGGAATTATATTTTGAATAAAGGTCGCAACATGAGTTCGTTCTTAAGAGGCATAGCAGAATTGCATTAAGACTTTTAAATTCATAAGTGTAAAGGAAAGCCTGAGGAATGAGCTAAATATTGTTCCATTAGGGATGCTAGTGATTTGTATAATCCATATACGACGTGACCCCATTCCCAGCATTTTGATTATCGCAAAAAAATCAAGTTTTGGTTACCATCAAAGCTACCATCACCATGAGCTAATCCCAAATATTCATATGATTGATTCAGTCTCACACGTTCATATTGTGCTAATCGGTTTTCAAACCTCATTGGAAACTCGAAGTTCATCAAAATATCATGCATTAAATCATTCTTCAAGACTAATAACTTAAACTTATAGTTTATTTTGTTCAAAATGGGAGCTCATTACAAATTTGAGAAGCTCAAACCGTACAGAAGAGATCTTTGGTTAAGTTCATATCGCAAGACCTTACAAGATACAATTTAAGTTTTTATTAAAAACCATATACTCAAGATCACCAACGGCACAACCTCAAGCACGCAAGTTCAGACTATCCAGTCATCATCACCGTTACACCCTTCTCGCCGATGGCACAAGACCGGCAGCCTCCAGACTTAAGTTTGCACCTGAAAGAAGAAGAGGAAAGTCAGTATGTTTCTAACAGCTCAAGAATTTGCCCCAGAGAAATCGAAAAAAATAGCAGAACCAGGTATCTCAGCACAAGTTCGCAACAAGCCATGAGAAACACTTCATCCACCATCCATCCGAAGCTAAACCTGCACACAACTCGGATCCAGTTTGTTGATAATGGGAAGCCACAGAAGAGTCTAAGACATGTTAACGTCAGCAGCAATCCCAGTGCATTCACGAAGGACCCTCCATGCACCTACAAACACGAGAGGCATTGACCACGCTGGATTGAAGAATGAAGTACTCCGAATCTTTTTTCTTCCAACCAGAAACAAGGCTTGAATGTATGGTTCCCAGCCACCAGTTTATTCACTTGCTGAACATAAACATTGATTGAAATACTCAGAACAGCAAATAACAACTATAAGCAACATCTTGGAAGTCCACAAACTAAGAAAACAACAACTTTAGCCCTCTTCGCATAGTCCTCCATGTTTGTAATAAAACCGAGGGCGAGTGACAACTTGAATCGATAACAAGATGGTATGCACGAGCTGGTAAAGTCTCTATAGAATGATTTGAAAAAAGCAACAAACTCAAATAAGTCAAAATCAGCAGAAGAGTTAATTCACTTAAGGAGTGTTAAGGATTGGTTTATCTACCTGCATTATTGGATGTAGAAATCCCAAGTGAAACTGACACGGAAGTCTCAGCTTCAGAAGCTCATGTGCGACCAACTCTCAGAATCCACTATGGACCGCTGGCCCAACAACTCGTTCGCTTCCCACACCTGCCAAGAACGCAAGTCCAATTAGCAAAATCAGTCGAGGAATATTCCCACAAGAAGATTTGATTCTCTCAATTAAATCACAAAATCTGAAGATTGACAGTCTTTACTACAATCATTTGGAAAAGGGAAGTTTTCAATTTGACTTATCAAAAAGGGAATGTTTTCGAATCTGGCTCAACCCAAACAGAAAATCCAATCAGCATTTAAAACTCCTAATCAATTCTTACACCAAAAAATCTCAATTGAAGCCTATATAAGATGAATGAGAAGAGGAGGAAATCGTTTAGAGAAAAAACCCTAGAGCTACCGTGAAAACCTGTAAATTCAAGAGATTAAATAGAGGAAACTTATCTCTCTTCCTTCGGTGGAACTATTTTCGACGCCGCCGCAAATACCAATCGGTGGAACCTCATCGCCATTTCCGCCGCTCCCAAATCTCGGTAAAACCCTCTTTCATGTTAAAATTGCTTGTGTCATTGATGCCTTGATATGATTGTCGCAGGTTTAGAATGAGAACGAAAACAGAAAAGAAGAAAGAGAACCGAAGGATGGTGTGAATCAAGGATGAACAGGGGCGATTCTGAGGGCGGAAACGAGAGATTGAAGGGGAAGCAGTTTCTATTTGGGAACTCAAAGGGATTAGGGTTCACCGATTTCTCTGTGTTGTTAATCCTTATGCTTTTTCTCCTTTCACTTTCACCACATTACACATAATCACCACTAATCACACTAATCACACAAAACACCACACTAATCTCTCCACTAACTCCCGTTAAGTCACTAATATTTTTTATTTAAACCTAATCATCACTTTTTTTTAAAAATCAATTAATTAATTAATAACCTTTTCACTAATCAGTTTTTTTAAATAACCAAAACCTTTTTTTTTACTATTTTAATTAATCACTATATTTGAATTTTATCTTATTTTAAAAACAATTTGTTAACTTTTATTAGGTAATGATATTAGTAAAAGAAAAACTATTTTCATAATTTATTTAACTAATAACTATTTATTAAATAATAATAAAACTACTTTACTCTAATTTATTTTATAGGGACAATTTTATAAATAATAAAAAATTTCTTTTAATTTAACCATTTACCTTGTTATAACAAAACCTTATAAGAAATCCTCTTAGCCTTAATTAAAATTAATCTACACCATAATTAGACTTTCTTTTGTTTTTTTAGCAATATCTTTTTTTATAAAATATAAACTTATCTTCATAATTTATCTAAACAACTTTTTATAAGAAATCTAAACAAATTCCCCTTTAAAATTAACCTCTGTGAATTTATCTAAACAACCTTTTTTATTATAATCAACCTCTCACATTAGAGTAATTTATTTTACCGAATAAATTCATCATCATGGCGTCTTATTAGGCTTTAGACTTTAATTTTAAATCAACCAATTAAAATCAATCAACAGTGTAAAATACAACCTAATCGTGCACACTCACATTCACGACACATTCACTCTCACCTACACCTTAGCGCTTTCATGCATGTGTATGGATTTATCTTCCGCAATTTATCTTCCGCAATTACATTATTGCAATTTACATTTCTGCATCGCATCTGTCCAAAGGAAGAACCTACACATGACCTAAACACTTGTGTGTATTACATACCCATTTGCATCATTCTCCCCATGATCCTTGATCCCATTCAAGTCGATCTTCTTAAGTTTAGGACCTACCCCATAGGAAGGACCTTTATCCTTACAACTTAAACAAAACACAATCAACACAATACAAACTTATTTCAAACACATTAGAGAAAGATGTTAATCATCTTAAGCGAGATAGAATCTCCACCCCACAACAATACAATTTCTTACACCTGTGGCGGTTAGATCTCCCTTAAAATGAAAACTCGTCTTTTCTCCTAAACCTAATCAATCAACTACCCTAAACCCGTAGGAACTTTGACCACAGTCAAAGAACTCCTCTAACCCTTTAGGGGAACTACAAATACTCTGATTCCACTTCCGTAAGGATATGTAGGCATAAGATGCGACATCTTATCGAGTATACTTAGAAATAAACCCCTAGGTCTTTCAACCATTAAGCAGATAAACCTTAGCAATAAACAAACATAAAACAAGAGGTTCCTGTAGAGTACTACAGAAACTTAGGATGTTAGTACCTTCCCTAAGTTTAACCAACCCCCGAACCTATAACTCTCTAAACCTTGCATTTGCATTGCATTGTGGGAATTTCGATCTTTATCCCTTCCTTTGGACAAATCAAAGTTCGGTTGCAAAATGAATTAAAGATTCAAACTAATCAAAAGTTTGGTATCCAAATTTCACCGCGACAGAAATGGCGACTTCACTGGGGAGCCCTCAGTGGGTTTCCCTATCTTATTTCTACTTGTTTATTGCTTTATATTTGTTATTTGTATAATTGTTTACTTGTTTGCTTATTGCCTTTGGGTTGATACCTTTGAGTGGTGAGACAAAGTCCTACACCCGGACTTGAGAGAAAATAAGATAGGATAGTGATATGTTCAAAGAGGCTTATAGGGGGTGGAATCCCGACCAAGCTGACTTGAAAATCACGCTCAATTGAGGCCGTTTCAAAAGTTGTATTGTTGAACGAGTTCTTAATCGTGAAAACATGCACTATATTCGATGTTGGAGCCTATGATGTTGAGGACCGTAGTTACCTTAACCCCACTTTGGCCTTTATTAGGATGTAGTGCGAGGCTATGAGGGGGTACCCCTCGAAATAGTGCTACGCGATACTACACTAAAAAGAAGTTCTCTTGAGAATATTATTAACCACTGAGTACTTGGGAAGTTGATAATATCCGAAAGATGAGCTAATGACTTTGGGAACCTTATTAGAACCTTGTTCTGCAGGTACAATCAATCTTTAGTTCGTGTCCTTTGGGAATGGGTATACCCTTTGGCTCCATGCTCGTTGCAAACCTAGGATCCCCCCTTTGTTTGTTTATCTTTGTGCATCTATGTGTTTACTTGTGTTTGTTTCATTCATGAAACATCATACCGCATTGGACTTCATGGGATTTACTTTTGTTTATGAACATTGTAGGGTACTATGGATCCCAATAGAAGACACACTTTGAAATACACTTTTAAAAGTCCCAAATTGGATGACCTAAAGGAGTTGGTGACCTGGATTGAAGACCAAGGGAGGTTCAAGAGCAAGTATGAAAAGCTAATATCTTTATTGAGTCGCCAAGTAGACGAAGGACTTCTCTCCACTTTATTACAGTTCTATGATCCGCTATATCACTGTTTTACGTTTTCAGACTTTCAGCTATTGCCTACATTGGAAGAGTACTCCTTTTTGGTTGGTCTACCTATCTTAGAAGAATATCCTTTCCCTTTCTTGGAGAAGGACCCTGAAGAAAGAGATATTGCTAAGGCTCTTTATCTAAAGGTATCTGATGTCAAAGGAAACTTGATTAGTAAAGGTGGTATTTTTGGTTTGACTACGAAGTTCCTAATCAGTAAAGCTATGTTTTATGCCGATTATACGAATAAGGCTCCATTTGAAGCAATCTTTGCCTTACTTATTTATGGAGTGTTCTTGTTCCCAAGTTTTGAAGGGTTCGTCGCCCTTAATGCAATTAAGATCTTTTTGAAGAACAACCTAGTACCAACTCTGTTGGGTAATACTTATCACTCTATACATCTCCGAAATCTTTATGGTGGAGGAATGATTACTTGTTGTGTACACTTACTCTACAAGTGGTTTATTTCACACTTGCCGAGGTCTAATTCCTCTTTGAAACTCAATGAAGGGCTTTGGTCTCCGAAAGTTATGGCATTGACCCACTCAGACATTGTTTGGTACAACCGAGCGTATGATGGAACTTTAATTGTTGATGGTTGTGGTGACTTTGCTAATGTGTTGTTACTCAGTTTTAATGGAGGGATCAGTTACAATCCAGTCTTAGCTCATCGACAGTTGGGATTCCCGTTGAAGGAACCGCCTAAGAGTGTTCAAGTGAAGAGCATTTTCTTTAGGGGTGACAAGGAACTCCGAGACAAGATTTTGGCTGCATGGGATCATTTGCACAAGAAAGGCAAGAGAAGCCTTGGAAAACTTACTTGTGTGTCCTTGGAGCCCTACCTGCGGTGGGTCAGAGAGAGAGAGCAGTCAAGCTGAAAATGCCCTATTCTCGTCAAGATCCTATACCTCCGAGAAGGAAGCCCACTTATGTCTTTATGTCCGAAGCTGAGAAGTTAGAGGTTGCTTTGAAGAAGTCGCAACATGAGTTAGAGTCATGGAAGAACAAGTATCTAGTGTCTGTTGCAGAGATTGATGAACTCCAGAAAGAGAAAGATGAACTCCAGAAGCAGCTATAGTTGAAGGATGAAGAGTTACTCCCCTGCAAGAAGAGGAAAGTCATGGAGGATTTATTTTTCTCCGACCCACAATGCACTATTTGGAAGCTGATTGTGGACAACCTTATCCGTGAGAAGATGCAATTAGAAGAGCAGCTCAAGCGTAGAATTTGAAACTTCCTTAGTGTCTTTACTAGCTTTTATTTAGCTTTTATTTGGGACTTTTAAAAGCAATTATTTGTATCCCGTTTCAAAAATTAATAAAAAACGTTTTCTTTTACCACAATGTTTATAAATAGTTGGGATCCCATGAAGTCCTACTCATCTTGCATTGCATTCTTTCTTTATTCATTTCAAGAAACTCAATTTTATTTCTCAGGTATTGTAACCATGGACTTCAAGAGAGAAACATTGGAGTACACTTTTCAGAGTCCTAACATTGAAAGCTTGAGAGAACTAGCAGATATCATCGAGAACCGTCATGCCTTCGCAACAGAATATGGAGAAGTCTTCCGTTTCCTCGAGCTCAAGATGAAAGAAGGGCTGTTGGAGACTCTTGTTCAGTTTTATGATCCGTTGTACCATTGTTTCACTTTTCCGGACTACCAGTTGATGCCGACTCTGGAAGAGTATTCTGACTTCTTAAGGATGCCTGTGACGGCCCGACCTATATTCACCGGCCAGGAGGACGTACCCAGTCACCAAGAGATTGCAAATGCTACTCATCTCAGCTTAGCAGATGTTCAAGCACACTTAACCACCAAGGAAGGAGTCCTTGGATTCCCAGCTGACTTCTTGATTGAAAAAGTCCGCTACCATGCTGAAAGAAAAGAAGTCCTTATCTTGGAAGCCACCTTTGCTTTATTGGTCTATGGGATCTTTTGGTTCCCTAAGGTTGATGATTTCGTTGATATGGATGCAATTAAATTATTCATACTCAAGAATCCGGTTCCCACTTTGTTAGCTGACACTTACTACTCAATCCACTCGAAGAATGCTGAAGGAGGAGGACATGTCGTTTGTTGCACCGCTCTGTTCTATTCATGGTTCATTGCTCGCCTGACTCGGCATCCGTCTATTTGGGAAGAGGTAGAATCACCCCATTGGCCCGAGATAGTTATGGCCCTTACTCACTCTGACATTGTGTGGTACGATCCTACCTATGGAGGTATATGTATGATTCTTAGCATCGGAGGATTTACTAACATACCGCTTATTGGGAGAGAAGGATGCATAAGTTACAACCCTGCTTTGGCTCGCCTCCAATTTGGGCATCCTATGATCAAAGTACCTGACCAAGCTCTGTTAGAAGGGATCTTTCTCAGGGAAGGAGGAGATCCAGACCTGAAGACCGTCGTAATTTGCGCATGGAGATACATCAATAAGGCAGGAGTGACTGCTTTAGGATACCCCAACTGTGCTGTCTCCGAAGAATATCTACATTGGGTGCGAGAAAGAGCTCTCG
>CAWUDS030001928.1:600000-775224 GCA_963859935.3 Lathyrus sativus
ACGAAGAAACATGAAATTTGGTGATGAAGAAGAAACATATTGAATATATTTACATCTAATTTACCATAATTCAATGTGAAAATGGTAAATATGAATAAATTATTTCTTGATTATTTATTTTATTTATGACCTTTTTTATACAAAATATATGTCATGGACTACAGCCTTTTAACTTTGTTTTTTAGTGGGGAAAAACCTAAACTTTTGTGATGGAGTAGAAAAATAAAATATAATTAATTTTTTACATCTTCTATAGTCTATTATGTTTTTAGCTTTGTGATAAATAAATCTAAAACTTTGGGATGGTGAAGAAAAATATTGAATATTTTTAGATGTAATATACCATAAGTCAATGTGAATACGACAAATATAAATAATATTGAGCTTGATTATTTAATTTTAATTGTTATGCATATGTATAATTTATGGGTCATTCATTTGTAGCATCTTAACTTAGTTTCTTGGAGGTGAAGAAACCAAAGTTTTGGTGATGGAGAAGAAGAAAAGTACAGAAATTGTTTAAACCTATTATACCATAATACAATGTGATTATACTGAATACAAATAACATTGACCTTAAATATTTAATTATAGTGATTACCCATGTAGATATGATTTATTTGTCATTCATTTACTGTTTTTTAACTCTATGGCTTAGTGACGAAGAAACATGAAATTTGGGGATGAAGAAGAAACATATTGAATATATTTACATCTAATTTACCAAAATTCAATGTGAAAATGGTAAATATGAATAAATTATTTCTTGAATATTTATTTTATTTATTACCTATTTTATACAAAATATATGTCATGGACTATAGCCTTTTAACTTTGTTTTTTAGTGGGGAAAAACCTAAACTTTTGTGATGGAGTATAAAAATCAAATATAATTAATTTTTTACATCTACTATGGTCTATTATGTTTTTATATTAGTGATAAATAAATCTAAAACTTTGGGATGGTGAAGAAAAATATTGAATATTTTTAGATGTAATATACCATAAGTCAATGTGAATACGACAAATATAAATAATATTGAGCTTGATTATTTAATTTTAATTGTTATGCATAAGTATAATTTATGGGTCATTCATTTGTAGCATCTTAACTTAGTTTCTTGGAGGTGAAGAAACCAAAGTTTTGGTGATGGAGAAGAAGAAAAAGATAGAAATTGTTTACACCTATTATACCATAATACAATGTGATTATACTGAATACAAATAACATTGACCTTAAATATTTATTTATAGTGATTACCCATGTAGATATGATTTATTTGTCATTCATTTACAGTTTTTTAACTCTATGGCTTAGTGACGAAGAAACATGAAATTTGGTGATGAAGAAGAAACATATTGAATATATTTACATCTAATTTACCATAATTCAATGTGAAAATGGTAAATATGAATAAATTATTTCTTGATTATTTATTTTATTTATGACCTTTTTTATACAAAATATATGTCATGGACTACAGCCTTTTAACTTTGTTTTTTAGTGGGGAAAAACCTAAACTTTTGTGATGGAGTAGAAAAATAAAATATAATTAATTTTTTACATCTTCTATAGTCTATTATGTTTTTAGCTTTGTGATAAATAAATCTAAAACTATGGGATGGTGAAGAAAAATATTGAATATTTTTAGATGTAATATACCATAAGTCAATGTGAATACGACAAATATAAATAATATTGAGCTTGATTATTTAATTTTAATTGTTATGCATATGTATAATTTATGGGTCATTCATTTGTAGCATCTTAACTTAGTTTCTTGGAGGTGAAGAAACCAAAGTTTTGGTGATGGAGAAGAAGAAAAGTACAGAAATTGTTTAAACCTATTATACCATAATACAATGTGATTATACTGAATACAAATAACATTGACCTTAAATATTTAATTATAGTGATTACCCATGTAGATATGATTTATTTGTCATTCATTTACAGTTTTTTAACTCTATGGCTTAGTGACGAAGAAACATGAAATTTGGTGATGAAGAAGAAACATATTGAATATATTTACATCTAATTTACCATAATTCAATGTGAAAATGGTAAATATGAATAAATTATTTCTTGATTATTTATTTTATTTATGACCTTTTTTATACAAAATATATGTCATGGACTACAGCCTTTTAACTTTGTTTTTTAGTGGGGAAAAACCTAAACTTTTGTGATGGAGTAGAAAAATAAAATATAATTAATTTTTTACATCTTCTATAGTCTATTATGTTTTTAGCTTTGTGATAAATAAATCTAAAACTTTGGGATGGTGAAGAAAAATATTGAATATTTTTAGATGTAATATACCATAAGTCAATGTGAATACGACAAATATAAATAATATTGAGCTTGATTATTTAATTTTAATTGTTATGCATATGTATAATTTATGGGTCATTCATTTGTAGCATCTTAACTTAGTTTCTTGGAGGTGAAGAAACCAAAGTTTTGGTGATGGAGAAGAAGAAAAGTACAGAAATTGTTTAAACCTATTATACCATAATACAATGTGATTATACTGAATACAAATAACATTGACCTTAAATATTTAATTATAGTGATTACCCATGTAGATATGATTTATTTGTCATTCATTTACTGTTTTTTAACTCTATGGCTTAGTGACGAAGAAACATGAAATTTGGGGATGAAGAAGAAACATATTGAATATATTTACATCTAATTTACCAAAATTCAATGTGAAAATGGTAAATATGAATAAATTATTTCTTGAATATTTATTTTATTTATTACCTATTTTATACAAAATATATGTCATGGACTATAGCCTTTTAACTTTGTTTTTTAGTGGGGAAAAACCTAAACTTTTGTGATGGAGTATAAAAATCAAATATAATTAATTTTTTACATCTACTATGGTCTATTATGTTTTTATATTAGTGATAAATAAATCTAAAACTTTGGGATGGTGAAGAAAAATATTGAATATTTTTAGATGTAATATACCATAAGTCAATGTGAATACGACAAATATAAATAATATTGAGCTTGATTATTTAATTTTAATTATTATGCATAAGTATAATTTATGGGTCATTCATTTGTAGCATCTTAACTTAGTTTCTTGGAGGTGAAGAAACCAAAGTTTTGGTGATGGAGAAGAAGAAAAAGATAGAAATTGTTTACACCTATTATACCATAATACAATGTGATTATACTGAATACAAATAACATTGACCTTAAATATTTATTTATAGTGATTACCCATGTAGATATGATTTATTTGTCATTCATTTACAGTTTTTTAACTCTATGGCTTAGTGACGAAGAAACATGAAATTTGGTGATGAAGAAGAAACATATTGAATATATTTACATCTAATTTACCATAATTCAATGTGAAAATGGTAAATATGAATAAATTATTTCTTGATTATTTATTTTATTTATGACCTTTTTTATACAAAATATATGTCATGGACTACAGCCTTTTAACTTTGTTTTTTAGTGGGGAAAAACCTAAACTTTTGTGATGGAGTAGAAAAATAAAATATAATTAATTTTTTACATCTTCTATAGTCTATTATGTTTTTAGCTTTGTGATAAATAAATCTAAAACTATGGGATGGTGAAGAAAAATATTGAATATTTTTAGATGTAATATACCATAAGTCAATGTGAATACGACAAATATAAATAATATTGAGCTTGATTATTTAATTTTAATTGTTATGCATATGTATAATTTATGGGTCATTCATTTGTAGCATCTTAACTTAGTTTCTTGGAGGTGAAGAAACCAAAGTTTTGGTGATGGAGAAGAAGAAAAGTACAGAAATTGTTTAAACCTATTATACCATAATACAATGTGATTATACTGAATACAAATAACATTGACCTTAAATATTTAATTATAGTGATTACCCATGTAGATATGATTTATTTGTTATTCATTTACAGTTTTTTAACTCTATGGCTTAGTGACGAAGAAACATGAAATTTGGTGATGAAGAAGAAACATATTGAATATATTTACATCTAATTTACCATAATTCAATGTGAAAATGGTAAATATGAATAAATTATTTCTTGATAATTTATTTTATTTATGACCTTTTTTATACAAAATATATGTCATGGACTACAGCCTTTTAACTTTGTTTTTTAGTGGGGAAAAACCTAAACTTTTGTGATGGAGTAGAAAAATACAATATAATTAATTTTTTACATCTTCTATAGTCTATTATGTTTTTAGCTTTGTGATAAATAAATCTAAAACTTTGGGATGGTGAAGAAAAATATTGAATATTTTTAGATGTAATATACCATAAGTCAATGTGAATACGACAAATATAAATAATATTGAGCTTGATTATTTAATTTTAATTGTTATGCATAAGTATAATTTATGGGTCATTCATTTGTAGCATCTTAACTTAGTTTCTTGGAGGTGAAGAAACCAAAGTTTTGGTGATGGAGAAGAAGAAAAAGATAGAAATTGTTTACACCTATTATACCATAATACAATGTGATTATACTGAATACAAATAACATTGACCTTAAATATTTAATTATAGTGATTACCCATGTAGATATGATTTATTTGTCATTCATTTACAGTTTTTTAACTCTATGGCTTAGTGACGAAGAAACATGAAATTTGGTGATGAAGAAGAAACATATTGAATATATTTACATCTAATTTACCATAATTCAATGTGAAAATGGTAAATATGAATAAATTATTTCTTGATTATTTATTTTATTTATGACCTGTTTTATACAAAATATATGTCATGGACTATAGCCTTTTAACTTTGTTTTTTAGTGGGGAAAAACCTAAACTTTTGTGATGGAGTAGAAAAATAAAATATAATTAATTTTTTACATCTACTATGGTCTATTATGTTTTTAGCTTAGTGATAAATAAATCTAAAACTTTGGGATGGTGAAGAAAAATATTGAATATTTTTAGATGTAATATACCATACGTCAATGTGAATACGACAAATATAAATAATATTGAGCTTGATTATTTAATTTTAATTGTTATGCATAAGTATAATTTATGGGTCATTCATTTGTAGCATCTTAACTTAGTTTCTTGGAGGTGAAGAAACCAAAGTTTTGGTGATGGAGAAGAAGAAAAAGATAGAAATTGTTTACACCTATTATACCATAATACAATGTGATTATACTGAATACAAATAACATTGACCTTAAATATTTAATTATAGTGATTACCCATGTAGATATGATTTATTTGTCATTCATTTACAGTTTTTTAACTCTATGGCTTAGTGACGAAGAAACATGAAATTTGGTGATGAAGGAGAAACATATTGAATATATTTACATCTAATTTACCATAATTCAATGTGAAAATGGTAAATATGAATAAATTATTTCTTGATTATTTATTTTATTTATGACCTTTTTAATACAAAATATATGTCATGGACTACAACCTTTTAACTTTGTTTTTTAGTGGAGAAAAACCTAAACTTTTGTGATGGAGTAGAAAAATAAAATATAATTAATTTTTTACATCTTCTATAGTCTATTATGTTTTTAGCTTAGTGATAAATAAATCTAAAACTTTGGGATGGTGAAGAAAAATATTGAATATTTTTAGATGTAATATACCATAAGTCAATTTGAATACGACAAATATAAATAATATTGAGCTTGATTATTTAATTTTAATTGTTAGGCATATGTATAATTTATGGGTCATTCATTTGTAGCATCTTAACTTAGTTTCTTGGAGGTGAAAAAACCAAAGTTTTGGTGATGGAGAAGAAGAAAAAAATAGAAATTGTTTACACCTATTATACCATAATACAATGTGATTATACTGAATACAAATAACATTGACCTTAAATATTTAATTATAGTGATTACCCATGTAGATATGATTTATTTGTCGTTCATTTACAGTTTTTTAACTCTATGGCTTAGTGACGAAGAAACATGAAATTTGGTGATGAAGAAGAAACATATTGAATATATTTAAATCTAATTTACCATAATTCAATGTGAAAATGGTAAATATGAATAAATTATTTCTTGATTATTTATTTTATTTATTACCTATTTTATACAAAATATATGTCATGGACTATAGCCTTTTAACTTTGTTTTTTAGTGGGGAAAAACCTAAACTTTTGTGATGGAGTATAAAAATAAAATATAATTAATTTACTACATCTACTATGGTCTATTATGTTTTTAGCTTAGTGATAAATAAATCTAAAACTTTGGGATGGTGAAGAAAAATATTGAATATTTTTAGATGTAATATACCAAAAGTCAATGTGAATACGACAAATATAAATTATATTGAGCTTGATTATTTAATTTTAATTGTTATGCATAAGTATAATTTATGGGTCATTCATTTGTAGCATCTTAACTTAGTTTCTTGGAGGTGAAGAAACCAAAGTTTTGGTGATGGAGAAGAAGAAAAATACAGAACATGTTTACACCTATTATACCATAATACAATGTGATTATATTGAATAAAAATAACATTGACCTTAAATATTTAATTATAGTGATTACCCATATATATATGATTTATTTGTCGTTCATTTACAGTTTTTTAACTCTATGGCTTAGTGACGAAGAAACATGAAATTTGGTGATGAAGAAGAAACATATTGAATATATTTAAATCTAATTTACCATAATTCAATGTGAAAATGGTAAATATGAATAAATTATTTCTTGATTATTTATTTTATTTATGACCTATTTTATACAAAATATATGTCATGGACTATAGCCTTTTAACTTTGTTTTTTAGTGGGGAAAAACCTAAACTTTTGTGATGGATATAAAAATAAAATATAATTAATTTTTTTCATCTTCTATAGTCTATTATGTTTTTAGCTTAGTGATAAATAAATCTAAAACTTTGGGATGGTGAAGAAAAATATTGAATATTTTTAGATGTAATATACCATAAGTCAATGTGAATACGACAAATATAAATAATATTGAGCTTGATTATTTAATTTTAATTGTTATGCATATGTATAATTTATGGGTCATTCATTTGTAGCATCTTAACTTAGTTTCTTGGAGGTGAAGAAACCAAAGTTTTGGTGATGGAGAAGAAGAAAAGTACAGAAATTGTTTAAACCTATTATACCATAATACAATGTGATTATACTGAATACAAATAACATTGACCTTAAATATTTAATTATAGTGATTACCCATGTAGATATGATTTATTTGTCATTCATTTACTGTTTTTTAACTCTATGGCTTAGTGACGAAGAAACATGAAATTTGGGGATGAAGAAGAAACATATTGAATATATTTACATCTAATTTACCAAAATTCAATGTGAAAATGGTAAATATGAATAAATTATTTCTTGAATATTTATTTTATTTATTACCTATTTTATACAAAATATATGTCATGGACTATAGCCTTTTAACTTTGTTTTTTAGTGGGGAAAAACCTAAACTTTTGTGATGGAGTATAAAAATCAAATATAATTAATTTTTTACATCTACTATGGTCTATTATGTTTTTATCTTAGTGATAAATAAATCTAAAACTTTGGGATGGTGAAGAAAAATATTGAATATTTTTAGATGTAATATACCATAAGTCAATGTGAATACGACAAATATAAATAATATTGAGCTTGATTATTTAATTTTAATTATTATGCATAAGTATAATTTATGGGTCATTCATTTGTAGCATCTTAACTTAGTTTCTTGGAGGTGAAGAAACCAAAGTTTTGGTGATGGAGAAGAAGAAAAAGATAGAAATTGTTTACACCTATTATACCATAATACAATGTGATTATACTGAATACAAATAACATTGACCTTAAATATTTATTTATAGTGATTACCCATGTAGATATGATTTATTTGTCATTCATTTACAGTTTTTTAACTCTATGGCTTAGTGACGAAGAAACATGAAATTTGGTGATGAAGAAGAAACATATTGAATATATTTACATCTAATTTACCATAATTCAATGTGAAAATGGTAAATATGAATAAATTATTTCTTGATTATTTATTTTATTTATGACCTTTTTTATACAAAATATATGTCATGGACTACAGCCTTTTAACTTTGTTTTTTAGTGGGGAAAAACCTAAACTTTTGTGATGGAGTAGAAAAATAAAATATAATTAATTTTTTACATCTTCTATAGTCTATTATGTTTTTAGCTTTGTGATAAATAAATCTAAAACTATGGGATGGTGAAGAAAAATATTGAATATTTTTAGATGTAATATACCATAAGTCAATGTGAATACGACAAATATAAATAATATTGAGCTTGATTATTTAATTTTAATTGTTATGCATATGTATAATTTATGGGTCATTCATTTGTAGCATCTTAACTTAGTTTCTTGGAGGTGAAGAAACCAAAGTTTTGGTGATGGAGAAGAAGAAAAGTACAGAAATTGTTTAAACCTATTATACCATAATACAATGTGATTATACTGAATACAAATAACATTGACCTTAAATATTTAATTATAGTGATTACCCATGTAGATATGATTTATTTGTTATTCATTTACAGTTTTTTAACTCTATGGCTTAGTGACGAAGAAACATGAAATTTGGTGATGAAGAAGAAACATATTGAATATATTTACATCTAATTTACCATAATTCAATGTGAAAATGGTAAATATGAATAAATTATTTCTTGATAATTTATTTTATTTATGACCTTTTTTATACAAAATATATGTCATGGACTACAGCCTTTTAACTTTGTTTTTTAGTGGGGAAAAACCTAAACTTTTGTGATGGAGTAGAAAAATACAATATAATTAATTTTTTACATCTTCTATAGTCTATTATGTTTTTAGCTTTGTGATAAATAAATCTAAAACTTTGGGATGGTGAAGAAAAATATTGAATATTTTTAGATGTAATATACCATAAGTCAATGTGAATACGACAAATATAAATAATATTGAGCTTGATTATTTAATTTTAATTGTTATGCATAAGTATAATTTATGGGTCATTCATTTGTAGCATCTTAACTTAGTTTCTTGGAGGTGAAGAAACCAAAGTTTTGGTGATGGAGAAGAAGAAAAAGATAGAAATTGTTTACACCTATTATACCATAATACAATGTGATTATACTGAATACAAATAACATTGACCTTAAATATTTAATTATAGTGATTACCCATGTAGATATGATTTATTTGTCATTCATTTACAGTTTTTTAACTCTATGGCTTAGTGACGAAGAAACATGAAATTTGGTGATGAAGAAGAAACATATTGAATATATTTACATCTAATTTACCATAATTCAATGTGAAAATGGTAAATATGAATAAATTATTTCTTGATTATTTATTTTATTTATGACCTGTTTTATACAAAATATATGTCATGGACTATAGCCTTTTAACTTTGTTTTTTAGTGGGGAAAAACCTAAACTTTTGTGATGGAGTAGAAAAATAAAATATAATTAATTTTTTACATCTACTATGGTCTATTATGTTTTTAGCTTAGTGATAAATAAATCTAAAACTTTGGGATGGTGAAGAAAAATATTGAATATTTTTAGATGTAATATACCATACGTCAATGTGAATACGACAAATATAAATAATATTGAGCTTGATTATTTAATTTTAATTGTTATGCATAAGTATAATTTATGGGTCATTCATTTGTAGCATCTTAACTTAGTTTCTTGGAGGTGAAGAAACCAAAGTTTTGGTGATGGAGAAGAAGAAAAAGATAGAAATTGTTTACACCTATTATACCATAATACAATGTGATTATACTGAATACAAATAACATTGACCTTAAATATTTAATTATAGTGATTACCCATGTAGATATGATTTATTTGTCATTCATTTACAGTTTTTTAACTCTATGGCTTAGTGACGAAGAAACATGAAATTTGGTGATGAAGGAGAAACATATTGAATATATTTACATCTAATTTACCATAATTCAATGTGAAAATGGTAAATATGAATAAATTATTTCTTGATTATTTATTTTATTTATGACCTTTTTTATACAAAATATATGTCATGGACTACAACCTTTTAACTTTGTTTTTTAGTGGAGAAAAACCTAAACTTTTGTGATGGAGTAGAAAAATAAAATATAATTAATTTTTTACATCTTCTATAGTCTATTATGTTTTTAGCTTAGTGATAAATAAATCTAAAACTTTGGGATGGTGAAGAAAAATATTGAATATTTTTAGATGTAATATACCATAAGTCAATTTGAATACGACAAATATAAATAATATTGAGCTTGATTATTTAATTTTAATTGTTATGCATATGTATAATTTATGGGTCATTCATTTGTAGCATCTTAACTTAGTTTCTTGGAGGTGAAAAAACCAAAGTTTTGGTGATGGAGAAGAAGAAAAAAATAGAAATTGTTTACACCTATTATACCATAATACAATGTGATTATACTGAATACAAATAACATTGACCTTAAATATTTAATTATAGTGATTACCCATGTAGATATGATTTATTTGTCGTTCATTTACAGTTTTTTAACTCTATGGCTTAGTGACGAAGAAACATGAAATTTGGTGATGAAGAAGAAACATATTGAATATATTTAAATCTAATTTACCATAATTCAATGTGAAAATGGTAAATATGAATAAATTATTTCTTGATTATTTATTTTATTTATTACCTATTTTATACAAAATATATGTCATGGACTATAGCCTTTTAACTTTGTTTTTTAGTGGGGAAAAACCTAAAGTTTTGTGATGGAGTATAAAAATAAAATATAATTAATTTACTACATCTACTATGGTCTATTATGTTTTTAGCTTAGTGATAAATAAATCTAAAACTTTGGGATGGTGAAGAAAAATATTGAATATTTTTAGATGTAATATACCAAAAGTCAATGTGAATACGACAAATATAAATTATATTGAGCTTGATTATTTAATTTTAATTGTTATGCATAAGTATAATTTATGGGTCATTCATTTGTAGCATCTTAACTTAGTTTCTTGGAGGTGAAGAAACCAAAGTTTTGGTGATGGAGAAGAAGAAAAATACAGAACATGTTTACACCTATTATACCATAATACAATGTGATTATATTGAATAAAAATAACATTGACCTTAAATATTTAATTATAGTGATTACCCATATATATATGATTTATTTGTCGTTCATTTACAGTTTTTTAACTCTATGGCTTAGTGACGAAGAAACATGAAATTTGGTGATGAAGAAGAAACATATTGAATATATTTAAATCTAATTTACCATAATTCAATGTGAAAATGGTAAATATGAATAAATTATTTCTTGATTATTTATTTTATTTATTACCTATTTTATACAAAATATATGTCATGGACTATAGCCTTTTAACTTTGTTTTTTAGTGGGGAAAAACATAAACTTTTGTGATGGAGTATAAAAATAAAATATAATTAATTTTTTACATCTACTATGGTCTATTATGTTTTTATCTTAGTGATAAATAAATCTAAAACTTTGGGATGGTGAAGAAAAATATTGAATATTTTTAGATGTAATATACCATAAGTCAATGTGAATACGACAAATATAAATAATATTGAGCTTGATTATTTAATTTTAATTGTTATGCATAAGTATAATTTATGGGTCATTCATTTGTAGCATCTTAACTTAGTTTCTTGGAGGTGAAGAAACCAAAGTTTTGGTGATGGAGAAGAAGAAAAAGATAGAAATTGTTTACACCTATTATACCATAATACAATGTGATTATACTGAATACAAATAACATTGACTTTAAATATTTAATTATAGTGATTACCCATGTAGATATGATTTATTTGTCGTTCATTTACAGTTTTTTAACTCTATGGCTTAGTGACGAAGAAACATGAAATTTGGGGATGAAGAAGAAACATATTGAATATATTTACATCTAATTTACCAAAATTCAATGTGAAAATGGTAAATATGAATAAATTATTTCTTGATTATTTATTTTATTTATGACCTGTTTTATACAAAATATATGTCATGGACTATAGCCTTTTAACTTTTTTTTTTAGTGGGGAAAAACCTAAACTTTTTTGATGGAGTAGAAAAATAAAATATAATTAATTTTTTACATCTTCTATAGTCTATTATGTTTTTAGCTTAGTGATAAATAAATCTAAAACTTTGGGATGGTGAAGAAAAATATTGAATATTTTTAGATGTAATATACCATAAGTCAATGTGAATACGACAAATATAAATAATATTGAGCTTGATTATTTAATTTTAATTGTTATGCATATGTATAATTTATGGGTCATTCTTTTGTAGCATCTTAACTTAGTTTCTTGGAGGTGAAGAAACCAAAGTTTTGGTGATGAAGAAGAAGAAAAATATAGAAATTGTTTACACCTATTATACCATAATACAATGTGATTATACTGAATACAAATAACATTGACCTTAAATATTTAATTATAGTGATTACCCATGTAGATATGATTTATTTGTCATTCATTTACAGTTTTTTAACTCTATGGCTTAGAGACGAAGAAACATGAAATTTGGTGATGAAGAAGAAACATATTGAATATATTTACATCTAATTTACCATAATTCAATGTGAAAATGGTAAATATGAATAAATTATTTCTTGATTATTTATTTTATTTATGACCTTTTTTATACAAAATATATGTCATGGACTACAACCTTTTAACTTTGTTTTTTAGTGGGGAAAAACCTAAACTTTTGTGATGGAGTAGAAAAATAAAATATAATTAATTTTTTACATCTTCTATAGTCTATTATGTTTTTAGCTTAGTGATAAATAAATCTAAAACTTTGGGATGGTGAAGAAAAATATTGAATATTTTTAGATGTAATATACCATAAGTCAATTTGAATACGACAAATATAAATAATATTGAGCTTGATTATTTAATTTTAATTGTTATGCATATGTATAATTTATGGGTCATTCATTTGTAGCATCTTAACTTAGTTTCTTGGAGGTGAAAAAACCAAAGTTTTGGTGATGGAGAAGAAGAAAAAAATAGAAATTGTTTACACCTATTATACCATAATACAATGTGATTATACTGAATACAAATAACATTGACCTTAAATATTTAATTATAGTGATTACCCATGTAGATATGATTTATTTGTCATTCATTTACAGTTTTTTAACTCTATGGCTTAGTGACGAAGAAACATGAAATTTGGTGATGAAGAAGAAACATATTGAATATATTTACATCTAATTTACCATAATTCAATGTGAAAATGGTAAATATGAATAAATTATTTCTTGATTATTTATTTTATTTATGACCTGTTTTATACAAAATATATGTCATGGACTATAGCCTTTTAACTTTGTTTTTTAGTGGGGAAAAACCTAAACTTTTGTGATGGAGTATAAAAATAAAATATAATTAATTTTTTACATCTTCTATAGTCTATTATGTTTTTAGCTTAGTGATAAATAAATCTAAAACTTTGGGATGGTGAAGAAAAATATTGAATATTTTTAGATGTAATATACCATAAGTCAATCTGAATACGACAAATATAAATAATATTGAGCTTGATTATTTAATTTTAATTGTTATGCATATGTATAATTTATGGGTCATTCATTTGTAGCATCTTAACTTAGTTTCTTGGAGGTGAAGAAACCAAAGTTTTGGTGATGGAGAAGAAGAAAAATACAGAAATTGTTTACACCTATTATACCATAATACAATGTGATTATATTGAATAAAAATAACATTGACCTTAAATATTTAATTATAGTGATTACCCATATATATATATGATTTATTTGTCGTTCATTTACAGTTTTTTAACTCTATGGCTTAGTGACGAAGAAACATGAAATTTGGTGATGAAGAAGAAACATATTGAATATATTTAAATCTAATTTACCATAATTCAATGTGAAAATGGTAAATATGAATAAATTATTTCTTGATTATTTATTTTATTTATTACCTATTTTATACAAAATATATGTCATGGACTATAGCCTTTTAACTTTGTTTTTTAGTGGGGAAAAACCTAAACTTTTGTGATGGAGTATAAAAATAAAATATAATTAATTTACTACATCTACTATGGTCTATTATGTTTTTAGCTTAGTGATAAATAAATCTAAAACTTTGGGATGGTGAAGAAAAATATTGAATATTTTTAGATGTAATATACCAAAAGTCAATGTGAATACGACAAATATAAATTATATTGAGCTTGATTATTTAATTTTAATTGTTATGCATAAGTATAATTTATGGGTCATTCATTTGTAGCATCTTAACTTAGTTTCTTGGAGGTGAAGAAACCAAAGTTTTGGTGATGGAGAAGAAGAAAAATACAGAACATGTTTACACCTATTATACCATAATACAATGTGATTATATTGAATAAAAATAACATTGACCTTAAATATTTAATTATAGTGATTACCCATATATATATGATTTATTTGTCGTTCATTTACAGTTTTTTAACTCTATGGCTTAGTGACGAAGAAACATGAAATTTGGTGATGAAGAAGAAACATATTGAATATATTTAAATCTAATTTACCATAATTCAATGTGAAAATGGTAAATATGAATAAATTATTTCTTGATTATTTATTTTATTTATTACCTATTTTATACAAAATATATGTCATGGACTATAGCCTTTTAACTTTGTTTTTTAGTGGGGAAAAACATAAACTTTTGTGATGGAGTATAAAAATAAAATATAATTAATTTTTTACATCTACTATGGTCTATTATGTTTTTATCTTAGTGATAAATAAATCTAAAACTTTGGGATGGTGAAGAAAAATATTGAATATTTTTAGATGTAATATACCATAAGTCAATGTGAATGCGACAAATATAAATAATATTGAGCTTGATTATTTAATTTTAATTGTTATGCATAAGTATAATTTATGGGTCATTCATTTGTAGCATCTTAACTTAGTTTCTTGGAGGTGAAGAAACCAAAGTTTTGGTGATGGAGAAGAAGAAAAAGATAGAAATTGTTTACACCTATTATACCATAATACAATGTGATTATACTGAATACAAATAACATTGACTTTAAATATTTAATTATAGTGATTACCCATGTAGATATGATTTATTTGTCGTTCATTTACAGTTTTTTAACTCTATGGCTTAGTGACGAAGAAACATGAAATTTGGGGATGAAGAAGAAACATATTGAATATATTTACATCTAATTTACCAAAATTCAATGTGAAAATGGTAAATATGAATAAATTATTTCTTGATTATTTATTTTATTTATGACCTGTTTTATACAAAATATATGTCATGGACTATAGCCTTTTAACTTTTTTTTTTAGTGGGGAAAAACCTAAACTTTTTTGATGGAGTAGAAAAATAAAATATAATTAATTTTTTACATCTTCTATAGTCTATTATGTTTTTAGCTTAGTGATAAATAAATCTAAAACTTTGGGATGGTGAAGAAAAATATTGAATATTTTTAGATGTAATATACCATAAGTCAATGTGAATACGACAAATATAAATAATATTGAGCTTGATTATTTAATTTTAATTGTTATGCATATGTATAATTTATGGGTCATTCTTTTGTAGCATCTTAACTTAGTTTCTTGGAGGTGAAGAAACCAAAGTTTTGGTGATGGAGAAGAAGAAAAATATAGAAATTGTTTACACCTATTATACCATAATACAATGTGATTATACTGAATACAAATAACATTGACCTTAAATATTTAATTATAGTGATTACCCATGTAGATATGATTTATTTGTCATTCATTTACAGTTTTTTAACTCTATGGCTTAGAGACGAAGAAACATGAAATTTGGTGATGAAGAAGAAACATATTGAATATATTTACATCTAATTTACCATAATTCAATGTGAAAATGGTAAATATGAATAAATTATTTCTTGATTATTTATTTTATTTATGACCTTTTTTATACAAAATATATGTCATGGACTACAACCTTTTAACTTTGTTTTTTAGTGGGGAAAAACCTAAACTTTTGTGATGGAGTAGAAAAATAAAATATAATTAATTTTTTACATCTTCTATAGTCTATTATGTTTTTAGCTTAGTGATAAATAAATCTAAAACTTTGGGATGGTGAAGAAAAATATTGAATATTTTTAGATGTAATATACCATAAGTCAATTTGAATACGACAAATATAAATAATATTGAGCTTGATTATTTAATTTTAATTGTTATGCATATGTATAATTTATGGGTCATTCATTTGTAGCATCTTAACTTAGTTTCTTGGAGGTGAAAAAACCAAAGTTTTGGTGATGGAGAAGAAGAAAAAAATAGAAATTGTTTACACCTATTATACCATAATACAATGTGATTATACTGAATACAAATAACATTGACCTTAAATATTTAATTATAGTGATTACCCATGTAGATATGATTTATTTGTCATTCATTTACAGTTTTTTAACTCTATGGCTTAGTGACGAAGAAACATGAAATTTGGTGATGAAGAAGAAACATATTGAATATATTTACATCTAATTTACCATAATTCAATGTGAAAATGGTAAATATGAATAAATTATTTCTTGATTATTTATTTTATTTATGACCTGTTTTATACAAAATATATGTCATGGACTATAGCCTTTTAACTTTGTTTTTTAGTGGGGAAAAACCTAAACTTTTGTGATGGAGTATAAAAATAAAATATAATTAATTTTTTACATCTTCTATAGTCTATTATGTTTTTAGCTTAGTGATAAATAAATCTAAAACTTTGGGATGGTGAAGAAAAATATTGAATATTTTTAGATGTAATATACCATAAGTCAATCTGAATACGACAAATATAAATAATATTGAGCTTGATTATTTAATTTTAATTGTTATGCATATGTATAATTTATGGGTCATTCATTTGTAGCATCTTAACTTAGTTTCTTGGAGGTGAAGAAACCAAAGTTTTGGTGATGGAGAAGAAGAAAAATACAGAAATTGTTTACACCTATTATACCATAATACAATGTGATTATATTGAATAAAAATAACATTGACCTTAAATATTTAATTATAGTGATTACCCATATATATATATGATTTATTTGTCGTTCATTTACAGTTTTTTAACTCTATGGCTTAGTGACGAAGAAACATGAAATTTGGTGATGAAGAAGAAACATATTGAATATATTTAAATCTAATTTACCATAATTCAATGTGAAAATGGTAAATATGAATAAATTATTTCTTGATTATTTATTTTATTTATTACCTATTTTATACAAAATATATGTCATGGACTATAGCCTTTTAACTTTGTTTTTTAGTGGGGAAAAACCTAAACTTTTGTGATGGAGTATAAAAATAAAATATAATTAATTTACTACATCTACTATGGTCTATTATGTTTTTAGCTTAGTGATAAATAAATCTAAAACTTTGGGATGGTGAAGAAAAATATTGAATATTTTTAGATGTAATATACCAAAAGTCAATGTGAATACGACAAATATAAATTATATTGAGCTTGATTATTTAATTTTAATTGTTATGCATAAGTATAATTTATGGGTCATTCATTTGTAGCATCTTAACTTAGTTTCTTGGAGGTGAAGAAACCAAAGTTTTGGTGATGGAGAAGAAGAAAAATACAGAACATGTTTACACCTATTATACCATAATACAATGTGATTATATTGAATAAAAATAACATTGAACTTAAATATTTAATTATAGTGATTACCCATATATATATGATTTATTTGTCGTTCATTTACAGTTTTTTAACTCTATGGCTTAGTGACGAAGAAACATGAAATTTGGTGATGAAGAAGAAACATATTGAATATATTTAAATCTAATTTACCATAATTCAATGTGAAAATGGTAAATATGAATAAATTATTTCTTGATTATTTATTTTATTTATTACCTATTTTATACAAAATATATGTCATGGACTATAGCCTTTTAACTTTGTTTTTTAGTGGGGAAAAACATAAACTTTTGTGATGGAGTATAAAAATAAAATATAATTAATTTTTTACATCTACTATGGTCTATTATGTTTTTAGCTTAGTGATAAATAAATCTAAAACTTTGGGATGGTGAAGAAAAATATTGAATATTTTTAGATGTAATATACCATAAGTCAATGTGAATACGACAAATATAAATAATATTGAGCTTGATTATTTAATTTTAATTGTTATGCATAAGTATAATTTATGGGTCATTCATTTGTAGCATCTTAACTTAGTTTCTTGGAGGTGAAGAAACCAAAGTTTTGGTGATGGAGAAGAAGAAAAATACAGAACATGTTTACACCTATTATACCATAATACAATGTGATTATATTGAATAAAAATAACATTGACCTTAAATATTTAATTATAGTGATTACCCATATATATATGATTTATTTGTCGTTCATTTACAGTTTTTTAACTCTATGGCTTAGTGACGAAGAAACATGAAATTTGGTGATGAAGAAGAAACATATTGAATATATTTAAATCTAATTTACCATAATTCAATGTGAAAATGGTAAATATGAATAAATTATTTCTTGATTATTTATTTTATTTATTACCTATTTTATACAAAATATATGTCATGGACTATAGCCTTTTAACTTTGTTTTTTAGTGGGGAAAAACATAAACTTTTGTGATGGAGTATAAAAATAAAATATAATTAATTTTTTACATCTACTATGGTCTATTATGTTTTTAGCTTAGTGATAAATAAATCTAAAACTTTGGGATGGTGAAGAAAAATATTGAATATTTTTAGATGTAATATACCATAAGTCAATGTGAATACGACAAATATAAATAATATTGAGCTTGATTATTTAATTTTAATTGTTATGCATAAGTATAATTTATGGGTCATTCATTTGTAGCATCTTAACTTAGTTTCTTGGAGGTGAAGAAACCAAAGTTTTGGTGATGGAGAAGAAGAAAAATACAGAACATGTTTACACCTATTATACCATAATACAATGTGATTATATTGAATAAAAATAACATTGACCTTAAATATTTAATTATAGTGATTACCCATATATATATGATTTATTTGTCGTTCATTTACAGTTTTTTAACTCTATGGCTTAGTGACGAAGAAACATGAAATTTGGTGATGAAGAAGAAACATATTGAATATATTTAAATCTAATTTACCATAATTCAATGTGAAAATGGTAAATATGAATAAATTATTTCTTGATTATTTATTTTATTTATTACCTATTTTATACAAAATATATGTCATGGACTATAGCCTTTTAACTTTGTTTTTTAGTGGGGAAAAACATAAACTTTTGTGATGGAGTATAAAAATAAAATATAATTAATTTTTTACATCTACTATGGTCTATTATGTTTTTAGCTTAGTGATAAATAAATCTAAAACTTTGGGATGGTGAAGAAAAATATTGAATATTTTTAGATGTAATATACCATAAGTCAATGTGAATACGACAAATATAAATAATATTGAGCTTGATTATTTAATTTTAATTGTTATGCATATGTATAATTTATGGGTCATTCTTTTGTAGCATCTTAACTTAGTTTCTTGGAGGTGAAGAAACCAAAGTTTTGGTGATGGAGAAGAAGAAAAATATAGAAATTGTTTACACCTATTATACCATAATACAATGTGATTATACTGAATACAAATAACATTGACCTTAAATATTTAATTATAGTGATTACCCATGTAGATATGATTTATTTGTCATTCATTTACAGTTTTTTAACTCTATGGCTTAGTGACGAAGAAACATGAAATTTGGGGATGAAGAAGAAACATATTGAATATATTTACATCTAATTTACCATAATTCAATGTGAAAATGGTAAATACGAATAAATTATTTCTTGAATATTTATTTTATTTATGACCTGTTTTATACAAAATATATGTCATGGACTATAGCCTTTTAACTTTGTTTTTTAGTGGAGAAAAACCTAAACTTTTGTGATGGAGTATAAAAATAAAATATAATTTATTTTTTACATCTACTATGGTCTATTATGTTTTTAGCTTAGTTATAAATAAATCTAAAACTTTGGGATGGTGAAGAAAAATATTGAATATTTTTAGATGTAATATACCATAAGTCAATGTGAATACGACAAATATAAATAATATTGAGCTTGATTATTTAATTTTAATTGTTATGCATAAGTATAATTTATGGGTCATTCATTTTTAGCATCTTAACTTAGTTTCTTGGAGGTGAAGAAACCAAAGTTTTGGTGATGGAGAAGAAGAAAAAGATAGAAATTGTTTACACCTATTATACCATAATACAATGTGATTATACTGAATACAAATAACATTGACCTTAAATATTTAATTATAGTGATTACCCATTTAGATATGATTTATTTGTCATTCATTTACAGTTTTTTAACTCTATGGCTTAGAGACGAAGAAACATGAAATTTGGTGATGAAGAAGAAACATATTGAATATATTTACATCTAATTTACCATAATTCAATGTGAAAATGGTAAATATGAATAAATTATTTCTTGATTATTTATTTTATTTATGACCTGTTTTATACAAAATATATGTCATGGACTATAGCCTTTTAACTTTGTTTTTTAGTGGGGAAAAACCTAAACTTTTGTGATGGAGTAGAAAAATAAAATATAATTAATTTTTTACATCTACTATAGTCTATTATGTTTTTAGCTTAGTGATAAATAAATCTAAAACTTTGGGATGGTGAAGAAAAATATTGAATATTTTTAGATTTAATATACCATAAGTCAATCTGAATACGACAAATATAAATAATATTGAGCTTGATTATTTAATTTTAATTGTTATGCATATGTATAATTTATGGGTCATTCATTTGTAGCATCTTAACTTAGTTTCTTGGAGGTGAAGAAACCAAAGTTTTGGTGATGGAGAAGAAGAAAAATACAGAAATTGTTTACACCTATTATACCATAATACAATGTGATTATATTGAATAAAAATAACATTGACCTTAAATATTTAATTATAGTGATTACCCATATATATATGATTTATTTGTCGTTCATTTACAGTTTTTTAACTCTATGGCTTAGTGACGAAGAAACATGAAATTTGGTGATGAAGAAGAAACATATTGAATATATTTAAATCTAATTTACCATAATTCAATGTGAAAATGGTAAATATGAATAAATTATTTCTTGATTATTTATTTTATTTATTACCTATTTTATACAAAATATATGTCATGGACTATAGCCTTTTAACTTTGTTTTTTAGTGGGGAAAAACCTAAACTTTTGTGATGGAGTATAAAAATAAAATATAATTAATTTTTAACATCTACTATGGTCTATTATGTTTTTAGCTTAGTGATAAATAAATCTAAAACTTTGGGATGGTGAAGAAAAATATTGAATATTTTTAGATTTAATATACCATAAGTCAATGTGAATACGACAAATATAAATAATATTGAGCTTGATTATTTAATTTTAATTGTTATGCATATGTATAATTTATGGGTCATTCATTTGTAGCATCTTAACTTAGTTTCTTGGAGGTGAAGAAACCAAAGTTTTGGTGATGGAGAAGAAGAAAAAGATAGAAATTGTTTACACCTATTATACCATAATACAATGTGATTATACTGAATACAAATAACATTGACCTTAAATATTTAATTATAGTGATTACCCATGTAGATATGATTTATTTGTCATTCATTTACAGTTTTTTAACTCTATGGCTTAGTGACGAAGAAACATGAAATTTGGGGATGAAGAAGAAACATATTGAATATATTTACATCTAATTTACCATAATTCAATGTGAAAATGGTAAATACGAATAAATTATTTCTTGAATATTTATTTTATTTATGACCTGTTTTGTACAAAATATATGTCATGGACTATAGCCTTTTAACTTTGTTTTTTAGTGGGGAAAAACCTAAACTTTTGTGATGGAGTAGAAAAATAAAATATAATTAATTTTTTACATCTACTATGGTCTATTATGTTTTTAGCTTAGTGATAAATAAATCTAAAACTTTGGGATGGTGAAGAAAAATATTGAATATTTTTAGATTTAATATACCATAAGTCAATGTGAATACGACAAATATAAATAATATTGAGCTTGATTATTTAATTTTAATTGTTATGCATATGTATAATTTATGGGTCATTCATTTGTAGCATCTTAACTTAGTTTCTTGGAGGTGAAGAAACCAAAGTTTTGGTGATGGAGAAGAAGAAAAATATAGAAATTGTTTACACCTATTATACCATAATACAATGTGATTATACTGAATACAAATAACATTGACCTTAAATATTTAATTATAGTGATTACCCATGTAGATATGATTTATTTGTCATTCATTTACAGTTTTTTAACTCTATGGCTTAGTGACGAAGAAACATGAAATTTGGGGATGAAGAAGAAACATATTGAATATATTTACATCTAATTTACCATAATTCAATGTGAAAATGGTAAATACGAATAAATTATTTCTTGAATATTTATTTTATTTATGACCTGTTTTATACAAAATATATGTCATGGACTATAGCCTTTTAACTTTGTTTTTTAGTGGAGAAAAACCTAAACTTTTGTGATGGAGTATAAAAATAAAATATAATTTATTTTTTACATCTACTATGGTCTATTATGTTTTTAGCTTAGTTATAAATAAATCTAAAACTTTGGGATGGTGAAGAAAAATATTGAATATTTTTAGATGTAATATACCATAAGTCAATGTGAATACGACAAATATAAATAATATTGAGCTTGATTATTTAATTTTAATTGTTATGCATAAGTATAATTTATGGGTCATTCATTTTTAGCATCTTAACTTAGTTTCTTGGAGGTGAAGAAACCAAAGTTTTGGTGATGGAGAAGAAGAAAAAGATAGAAATTGTTTACACCTATTATACCATAATACAATGTGATTATACTGAATACAAATAACATTGACCTTAAATATTTAATTATAGTGATTACCCATTTAGATATGATTTATTTGTCATTCATTTATAGTTTTTTAACTCTATGGCTTAGTGACGAAGAAACATGAAATTTGGTGATGAAGAAGAAACATATTGAATATATTTACATCTAATTTACCATAATTCAATGTGAAAATGGTAAATATGAATAAATTATTTCTTGATTATTTATTTTATTTATGACCTGTTTTATACAAAATATATGTCATGGACTATAGCCTTTTAACTTTGTTTTTTAGTGGGGAAAAACCTAAACTTTTGTGATGGAGTAGAAAAATAAAATATAATTAATTTTTTACATCTACTATGGTCTATTATGTTTTTAGCTTAGTGATAAATAAATCTAAAACTTTGGGATGGTGAAGAAAAATATTGAATATTTTTAGATTTAATATACCATAAGTCAATGTGAATACGACAAATATAAATAATATTGAGCTTGATTATTTAATTTTAATTGTTATGCATATGTATAATTTATGGGTCATTCATTTGTAGCATCTTAACTTAGTTTCTTGGAGGTGAAGAAACCAAAGTTTTGGTGATGGAGAAGAAGAAAAATATAGAAATTGTTTACACCTATTATACCATAATACAATGTGATTATACTGAATACAAATAACATTGACCTTAAATATTTAATTATAGTGATTACCCATGTAGATATGATTTATTTGTCATTCATTTACAGTTTTTTAACTCTATGGCTTAGTGACGAAGAAACATGAAATTTGGGGATGAAGAAGAAACATATTGAATATATTTACATCTAATTTACCATAATTCAATGTGAAAATGGTAAATATGAATAAATTATTTCTTGATTATTTATTTTATTTATGACCTGTTTTATACAAAATATATGTCATGGACTATAGCCTTTTAACTTTGTTTTTTAGTGGGGAAAAACCTAAACTTTTGTGATGGAGTAGAAAAATAAAATATAATTAATTTTTTACATCTACTATGGTCTATTATGTTTTTAGCTTAGTGATAAATAAATCTAAAACTTTGGGATGGTGAAGAAAAATATTGAATATTTTTAGATTTAATATACCATAAGTCAATGTGAATACGACAAATATAAATAATATTGAGCTTGATTATTTAATTTTAATTGTTATGCATATGTATAATTTATGGGTCATTCATTTGTAGCATCTTAACTTAGTTTCTTGGAGGTGAAGAAACCAAAGTTTTGGTGATGGAGAAGAAGAAAAATATAGAAATTGTTTACACCTATTATACCATAATACAATGTGATTATACTGAATACAAATAACATTGACCTTAAATATTTAATTATAGTGATTACCCATGTAGATATGATTTATTTGTCATTCATTTACAGTTTTTTAACTCTATGGCTTAGTGACGAAGAAACATGAAATTTGGGGATGAAGAAGAAACATATTGAATATATTTACATCTAATTTACCATAATTCAATGTGAAAATGGTAAATACGAATAAATTATTTCTTGAATATTTATTTTATTTATGACCTGTTTTATACAAAATATATGTCATGGACTATAGCCTTTTAACTTTGTTTTTTAGTGGAGAAAAACCTAAACTTTTGTGATGGAGTATAAAAATAAAATATAATTTATTTTTTACATCTACTATGGTCTATTATGTTTTTAGCTTAGTTATAAATAAATCTAAAACTTTGGGATGGTGAAGAAAAATATTGAATATTTTTAGATGTAATATACCATAAGTCAATGTGAATACGACAAATATAAATAATATTGAGCTTGATTATTTAATTTTAATTGTTATGCATAAGTATAATTTATGGGTCATTCATTTTTAGCATCTTAACTTAGTTTCTTGGAGGTGAAGAAACCAAAGTTTTGGTGATGGAGAAGAAGAAAAAGATAGAAATTGTTTACACCTATTATACCATAATACAATGTGATTATACTGAATACAAATAACATTGACCTTAAATATTTAATTATAGTGATTACCCATTTAGATATGATTTATTTGTCATTCATTTATAGTTTTTTAACTCTATGGCTTAGTGACGAAGAAACATGAAATTTGGTGATGAAGAAGAAACATATTGAATATATTTACATCTAATTTACCATAATTCAATGTGAAAATGGTAAATATGAATAAATTATTTCTTGATTATTTATTTTATTTATGACCTGTTTTATACAAAATATATGTCATGGACTATAGCCTTTTAACTTTGTTTTTTAGTGGGGAAAAACCTAAACTTTTGTGATGGAGTAGAAAAATAAAATATAATTAATTTTTTACATCTACTATGGTCTATTATGTTTTTAGCTTAGTGATAAATAAATCTAAAACTTTGGGATGGTGAAGAAAAATATTGAATATTTTTAGATTTAATATACCATAAGTCAATGTGAATACGACAAATATAAATAATATTGAGCTTGATTATTTAATTTTAATTGTTATGCATATGTATAATTTATGGGTCATTCATTTGTAGCATCTTAACTTAGTTTCTTGGAGGTGAAGAAACCAAAGTTTTGGTGATGGAGAAGAAGAAAAATATAGAAATTGTTTACACCTATTATACCATAATACAATGTGATTATACTGAATACAAATAACATTGACCTTAAATATTTAATTATAGTGATTACCCATGTAGATATGATTTATTTGTCATTCATTTACAGTTTTTTAACTCTATGGCTTAGTGACGAAGAAACATGAAATTTGGGGATGAAGAAGAAACATATTGAATATATTTACATCTAATTTACCATAATTCAATGTGAAAATGGTAAATATGAATAAATTATTTCTTGATTATTTATTTTATTTATGACCTGTTTTATACAAAATATATGTCATGGACTATAGCCTTTTAACTTTGTTTTTTAGTGGGGAAAAACCTAAACTTTTGTGATGGAGTAGAAAAATAAAATATAATTAATTTTTTACATCTACTATGGTCTATTATGTTTTTAGCTTAGTGATAAATAAATCTAAAACTTTGGGATGGTGAAGAAAAATATTGAATATTTTTAGATTTAATATACCATAAGTCAATGTGAATACGACAAATATAAATAATATTGAGCTTGATTATTTAATTTTAATTGTTATGCATATGTATAATTTATGGGTCATTCATTTGTAGCATCTTAACTTAGTTTCTTGGAGGTGAAGAAACCAAAGTTTTGGTGATGGAGAAGAAGAAAAATATAGAAATTGTTTACACCTATTATACCATAATACAATGTGATTATACTGAATACAAATAACATTGACCTTAAATATTTAATTATAGTGATTACCCATGTAGATATGATTTATTTGTCATTCATTTACAGTTTTTTAACTCTATGGCTTAGTGACGAAGAAACATGAAATTTGGGGATGAAGAAGAAACATATTGAATATATTTACATCTAATTTACCATAATTCAATGTGAAAATGGTAAATACGAATAAATTATTTCTTGAATATTTATTTTATTTATGACCTGTTTTATACAAAATATATGTCATGGACTATAGCCTTTTAACTTTGTTTTTTAGTGGAGAAAAACCTAAACTTTTGTGATGGAGTATAAAAATAAAATATAATTTATTTTTTACATCTACTATGGTCTATTATGTTTTTAGCTTAGTTATAAATAAATCTAAAACTTTGGGATGGTGAAGAAAAATATTGAATATTTTTAGATGTAATATACCATAAGTCAATGTGAATACGACAAATATAAATAATATTGAGCTTGATTATTTAATTTTAATTGTTATGCATAAGTATAATTTATGGGTCATTCATTTTTAGCATCTTAACTTAGTTTCTTGGAGGTGAAGAAACCAAAGTTTTGGTGATGGAGAAGAAGAAAAAGATAGAAATTGTTTACACCTATTATACCATAATACAATGTGATTATACTGAATACAAATAACATTGACCTTAAATATTTAATTATAGTGATTACCCATTTAGATATGATTTATTTGTCATTCATTTATAGTTTTTTAACTCTATGGCTTAGTGACGAAGAAACATGAAATTTGGTGATGAAGAAGAAACATATTGAATATATTTACATCTAATTTACCATAATTCAATGTGAAAATGGTAAATATGAATAAATTATTTCTTGATTATTTATTTTATTTATGACCTGTTTTATACAAAATATATGTCATGGACTATAGCCTTTTAACTTTGTTTTTTAGTGGGGAAAAACCTAAACTTTTGTGATGGAGTAGAAAAATAAAATATAATTAATTTTTTACATCTACTATGGTCTATTATGTTTTTAGCTTAGTGATAAATAAATCTAAAACTTTGGGATGGTGAAGAAAAATATTGAATATTTTTAGATTTAATATACCATAAGTCAATGTGAATACGACAAATATAAATAATATTGAGCTTGATTATTTAATTTTAATTGTTATGCATATGTATAATTTATGGGTCATTCATTTGTAGCATCTTAACTTAGTTTCTTGGAGGTGAAGAAACCAAAGTTTTGGTGATGGAGAAGAAGAAAAATATAGAAATTGTTTACACCTATTATACCATAATACAATGTGATTATACTGAATACAAATAACATTGACCTTAAATATTTAATTATAGTGATTACCCATGTAGATATGATTTATTTGTCATTCATTTACAGTTTTTTAACTCTATGGCTTAGTGACGAAGAAACATGAAATTTGGGGATGAAGAAGAAACATATTGAATATATTTACATCTAATTTACCATAATTCAATGTGAAAATGGTAAATATGAATAAATTATTTCTTGATTATTTATTTTATTTATGACCTGTTTTATACAAAATATATGTCATGGACTATAGCCTTTTAACTTTGTTTTTTAGTGGGGAAAAACCTAAACTTTTGTGATGGAGTAGAAAAATAAAATATAATTAATTTTTTACATCTACTATGGTCTATTATGTTTTTAGCTTAGTGATAAATAAATCTAAAACTTTGGGATGGTGAAGAAAAATATTGAATATTTTTAGATTTAATATACCATAAGTCAATGTGAATACGACAAATATAAATAATATTGAGCTTGATTATTTAATTTTAATTGTTATGCATATGTATAATTTATGGGTCATTCATTTGTAGCATCTTAACTTAGTTTCTTGGAGGTGAAGAAACCAAAGTTTTGGTGATGGAGAAGAAGAAAAATATAGAAATTGTTTACACCTATTATACCATAATACAATGTGATTATACTGAATACAAATAACATTGACCTTAAATATTTAATTATAGTGATTACCCATGTAGATATGATTTATTTGTCATTCATTTACAGTTTTTTAACTCTATGGCTTAGTGACGAAGAAACATGAAATTTGGGGATGAAGAAGAAACATATTGAATATATTTACATCTAATTTACCATAATTCAATGTGAAAATGGTAAATACGAATAAATTATTTCTTGAATATTTATTTTATTTATGACCTGTTTTATACAAAATATATGTCATGGACTATAGCCTTTTAACTTTGTTTTTTAGTGGGGAAAAACGTAAACTTTTGTGATGGAGTAGAAAAATAAAATATAATTAATTTTTTACATCTTCTATAGTCTATTATGTTTTTAGCTTAGTGATAAATAAATCTAAAACTTTGGGATGGTGAAGAAAAATATTGAATATTTTTAGATTTAATATACCATAAGTCAATGTGAATACGACAAATATAAATAATATTGAGCTTGATTATTTAATTTTAATTGTTATGCATATGTATAATTTATGGGTCATTCATTTGTAGCATCTTAACTTAGTTTCTTGGAGGTGAAGAAACCAAAGTTTTGGTGATGGAGAAGAAGATAAATATAGAAATTGTTTACACCTATTATACCATAATACAATGTGATTATACTGAATACAAATAACATTGACCTTAAATATTTAATTATAGTGATTACCCATGTAGATATGATTTATTTGTCATTCATTTACAGTTTTTTAACTCTATGGCTTAGTGACGAAGAAACATGAAATTTGGGGATGAAGAAGAAACATATTGAATATATTTACATCTAATTTACCATAATTCAATGTGAAAATGGTAAATACGCATAAATTATTTCTTGAATATTTATTTTATTTATGACCTGTTTTATACAAAATATATGTCATGGACTATAGCCTTTTAACTTTGTTTTTTAGTGGGGAAAAACGTAAACTTTTGTGATGGAGTAGAAAAATAAAATATAATTAATTTTTTACATCTTCTATAGTCTATTATGTTTTTAGCTTAGTGATAAATAAATCTAAAACTTTGGGATGGTGAAGAAAAATATTGAATATTTTTAGATGTAATATACCATAAGTCAATGTGAATACGACAAATATAAATAATATTGAGCTTGATTATTTAATTTTAATTTTTATGCATAAGTATAATTTATGGGTCATTCATTTGTAGCATCTTAACTTAGTTTCTTGGAGGTGAAGAAACCAAAGTTTTGGTGATGGAGAAGAAGAAAAAGATAGAAATTGTTTACACCTATTATACCATAATACAATGTGATTATACTGAATACAAATAACATTGACCTTAAATATTTAATTATAGTGATTACCCATTTAGATATGATTTATTTGTCATTCATTTATAGTTTTTTAACTCTATGGCTTAGTGACGAAGAAACATGAAATTTGGTGATGAAGAAGAAACATATTGAATATATTTACATCTAATTTACCATAATTCAACGTGAAAATGGTAAATATGTGTAAATTATTTCTTGATTATTTATTTTATTTATTACCTGTTTTATACAAAATATATGTCATGGACTATAGCCTTTTAACTTTGTTTTTTAGTGGGGAAAAACCTAAACTTTTGTGATGGAGTAGAAAAATAAAATATAATTAATTTTTTACATCTACTATGGTCTATTATGTTTTTAGCTTAGTGATAAATAAATCTAAAACTTTGGGATGGTGAAGAAAAATATTGAATATTTTTTGATTTAATATACCATAAGTCAATGTGAATACGACAAATATAAATAATATTGAGCTTGATTATTTAATTTTAATTGTTATGCATATGTATAATTTATGGGTCATTCATTTGTAGCATCTTAACTTAGTTTCTTGGAGGTGAAGAAACCAAAGTTTTGGTGATGGAGAAGAAGAAAAATATAGAAATTGTTTACACCTATTATACCATAATACAATGTGATTATACTGAATACAAATAACATTGACCTTAAATATTTAATTATAGTGATTACCCATGTAGATATGATTTATTTGTCATTCATTTACAGTTTTTTAACTCTATGGCTTAGTGACGAAGAAACATGAAATTTGGGGATGAAGAAGAAACATATTAAATATATTTACATCTAATTTACCATAATTCAATGTGAAAATGGTAAATACGAATAAAATATTTCTTGAATATTTATTTTATTTATGACCTGTTTTATACAAAATATATGTCATGGACTATAGCCTTTTAACTTTGTTTTTTAGTGGGGAAAAACGTAAACTTTTGTGATGGAGTAGAAAAATAAAATATAATTAATTTTTTACATCTTCTATAGTCTATTATGTTTTTAGCTTAGTGATAAATAAATCTAAAACTTTGGGATGGTGAAGAAAAATATTGAATATTTTTAGATGTAATATACCATAAGTCAATGTGAATACGACAAATATAAATAATATTGAGCTTGATTATTTAATTTTAATTGTTATGCATATGTATAATTTATGGGTCATTCATTTGTAGCATCTTAACATAGTTTCTTGGAGGTGAAGAAACCAAAGTTTTGGTGATGGAGAAGAAGAAAAATATAGAAATTGTTTACACCTATTATACCATAATACAATGTGATTATACTGAATACAAATAACATTGACCTTAAATATTTAATTATAGTGATTACCCATGTAGATATGATTTATTTGTCGTTCATTTACAGTTTTTTAACTCTATGGCTTAGTGACGAAGAAATATGAAATTTGGTGATGAAGAAGAAACATATTGAATATATTTAAATCTAATTTACCAAAATTCAACGTGAAAATGGTAAATATGAATAAATTATTTCTTGATTATTTATTTTATTTATTACCTGTTTTATACAAAATATATGTCATGGACTATAGCCTTTTAACTTTGTTTTTTAGTGGGGAAAAACCTAAACTTTTGTGATGGAGTATAAAAATAAAATATAATTAATTTTTTACATCTTTTATAGTCTATTATGTTTTTAGCTTAGTGATAAATAAATCTAAAACTTTGGGATGGTGAAGAAAAATATTGAATATTTTTAGATGTAATATACCATAAGTCAATGTGAATACGACAAATATAAATAATATTGAGCTTGATTATTTAATTTTAATTGTTATGCATATGTATAATTTATGGGTCATTCATTTGTAGCATCTTAACTTAGTTTCTTGGAGGTGAAGAAACCAAAGTTTTGGTGATGGGGAAGAAGAAAAATATATAAATTGTTTACACCTATTATACCATAATACAATGTGATTATACTGAATACAAATAACATTGACCTTAAATATTTAATTATAGTGATTACCCATGTAGATATGATTTATTTGTCATTCATTTACAGTTTTTTAACTCTATGGCTTAGTGACGAAAAAACATAAAATTTGGTGATGAAGAAGAAACATATTAAATATATTTACATCTAATTTACCATAATTCAATGTGAAAATGGTAAATATGAATAAATTATTTCTTGAATATTTATTTTATTTATGACCTGTTTTATACAAAATATATGTCATGGACTATAGCCTTTTAACTTTATTTTTTAGTGGGGAAAAACCTAAACTTTTGTGATGGAGTAGAGAAATAAAATATAATTAATTTTTTACATCTTCTATAGTCTATTATGTTTTTAGCTTAGTGATAAATAAATCTAAAACTTTGGGATGGTGAAGAAAAATATTGAATATTTTTAGATGTAATATACCATAAGTCAATGTGAATACGACAAATATAAATAATATTGAGCTTGATTATTTAATTTTAATTGTTATGCATATGTATAATTTATGGGTCATTCATTTGTAGCATCTTAACTTAGTTTCTTGGAGGTGAAGAAACCAAAGTTTTGGTGATGGAGAAGAAGAAAAATATAGAAATTGTTTACACCTATTATACCATAATACAATGTGATTATACTGAATACAAATAACATTGACCTTAAATATTTAATTATAGTGATTACCCATGTAGATATGATTTATTTGTCGTTCATTTACAGTTTTTTAACTCTATGGCTTAGTGACGAAGAAATATGAAATTTGGTGATGAAGAAGAAACATATTGAATATATTTAAATCTAATTTACCATAATTCAACGTGAAAATGGTAAATATGAATAAATTATTTCTTGATTATTTATTTTATTTATTACCTGTTTTATACAAAATATATGTCATGGACTATAGCCTTTTAACTTTGTTTTTTAGTGGGGAAAAACCTAAACTTTTGTGATGGAGTATAAAAATAAAATATAATTAATTTTTTACATCTTTTATAGTCTATTATGTTTTTAGCTTAGTGATAAATAAATCTAAAACTTTGGGATGGTGAAGAAAAATATTGAATATTTTTAGATGTAATATACCATAAGTCAATGTGAATACGACAAATATAAATAATATTGAGCTTGATTATTTAATTTTAATTTTTATGCATAAGTATAATTTATGGGTCATTCATTTGTAGCATCTTAACTTAGTTTCTTGGAGGTGAAGAAACCAAAGTTTTGGTGATGGAGAAGAAGAAAAAGATAGAAATTGTTTACACCTATTATACCATAATACAATGTGATTATACTGAATACAAATAACATTGACCTTAAATATTTAATTATAGTGATTACCCATTTAGATATGATTTATTTGTCATTCATTTATAGTTTTTTAACTCTATGGCTTAGTGACGAAGAAACATGAAATTTGGTGATGAAGAAGAAACATATTGAATATATTTACATCTAATTTACCATAATTCAACGTGAAAATGGTAAATATGAATAAATTATTTCTTGATTATTTATTTTATTTATGACCTGTTTTATACAAAATATATGTCATGGACTATAGCCTTTTAACTTTGTTTTTTAGTGGGGAAAAACCTAAACTTTTGTGATGGAGTAGAAAAATAAAATATAATTAATTTTTTATATCTACTATGGTCTATTATGTTTTTAGCTTAGTGATAAATAAATCTAAAACTTTGGGATGGTGAAGAAAAATATTGAATATTTTTAGATTTAATATACCATAAGTCAATGTGAATACGACAAATATAAATAATATTGAGCTTGATTATTTAATTTTAATTGTTATGCATATGTATAATTTATGGGTCATTCATTTGTAGCATCTTAACTTAGTTTCTTGGAGGTGAAGAAACCAAAGTTTTGGTGATGGAGAAGAAGAAAAATATAGAAATTGTTTACACCTATTATACCATAATACAATGTGATTATACTGAATACAAATAACATTGACCTTAAATATTTAATTATAGTGATTACCCATGTAGATATGATTTATTTGTCATTCATTTACAGTTTTTTAACTCTATGGCTTAGTGACGAAGAAACATGAAATTTGGGGATGAAGAAGAAACATATTGAATATATTTACATCTAATTTACCATAATTCAATGTGAAAATGGTAAATACGAATAAATTATTTCTTGAATATTTATTTTATTTATGACCTGTTTTATACAAAATATATGTCATGGACTATAGCCTTTTAACTTTGTTTTTTAGTGGGGAAAAACGTAAACTTTTGTGATGGAGTAGAAAAATAAAATATAATTAATTTTTTACATCTTCTATAGTCTATTATGTTTTTAGCTTAGTGATAAATAAATCTAAAACTTTGGGATGGTGAAGAAAAATATTGAATATTTTTAGATGTAATATACCATAAGTCAATGTGAATACGACAAATATAAATAATATTGAGCTTGATTATTTAATTTTAATTTTTATGCATAAGTATAATTTATGGGTCATTCATTTGTAGCATCTTAACTTAGTTTCTTGGAGGTGAAGAAACCAAAGTTTTGGTGATGGAGAAGAAGAAAAAGATAGAAATTGTTTACACCTATTATACCATAATACAATGTGATTATACTGAATACAAATAACATTGACCTTAAATATTTAATTATAGTGATTACCCATTTAGATATGATTTATTTGTCATTCATTTATAGTTTTTTAACTCTATGGCTTAGTGACGAAGAAACATGAAATTTGGTGATGAAGAAGAAACATATTGAATATATTTACATCTAATTTACCATAATTCAACGTGAAAATGGTAAATATTTGTAAATTATTTCTTGATTATTTATTTTATTTATTACCTGTTTTATACAAAATATATGTCATGGACTATAGCCTTTTAACTTTGTTTTTTAGTGGGGAAAAACCTAAACTTTTGTGATGGAGTAGAAAAATAAAATATAATTAATTTTTTACATCTTCTATAGTCTATTATGTTTTTAGCTTAGTGATAAATAAATCTAAAACTTTGGGATGGTGAAGAAAAATATTGAATATTTTTAGATGTAATATACCATAAGTCAATGTGAATACGACAAATATAAATAATATTGAGCTTGATTATTTAATTTTAATTGTTATGCATATGTATAATTTATGGGTCATTCATTTGTAGCATCTTAACTTAGTTTCTTGGAGGTGAAGAAACCAAAGTTTTGGTGATGGAGAAGAAGAAAAATATAGAAATTGTTTACACCTATTATACCATAATACAATGTGATTATACTGAATACAAATAACATTGACCTTAAATATTTAATTATAGTGATTACCCATGTAGATATGATTTATTTGTCGTTCATTTACAGTTTTTTAACTCTATGGCTTAGTGACGAAGAAATATGAAATTTGGTGATGAAGAAGAAACATATTGAATATATTTAAATCTAATTTACCAAAATTCAACGTGAAAATGGTAAATATGAATAAATTATTTCTTGATTATTTATTTTATTTATTACCTGTTTTATACAAAATATATGTCATGGACTATAGCCTTTTAACTTTGTTTTTTAGTGGGGAAAAACCTAAACTTTTGTGATGGAGTATAAAAATAAAATATAATTAATTTTTTACATCTTTTATAGTCTATTATGTTTTTAGCTTAGTGATAAATAAATCTAAAACTTTGGGATGGTGAAGAAAAAGATTGAATATTTTTAGATGTAATATACCATAAGTCAATGTGAATACGACAAATATAAATAATATTGAGCTTGATTATTTAATTTTAATTGTTATGCATATGTATAATTTATGGGTCATTCATTTGTAGCATCTTAACTTAGTTTCTTGGAGGTGAAGAAACCAAAGTTTTGGTGATGGGGAAGAAGAAAAATATATAAATTGTTTACACCTATTGTACCATAATACAATGTGATTATACTGAATACAAATAACATTGACCTTAAATATTTAATTATAGTGATTACCCATGTAGATATGATTTATTTGTCATTCATTTACAGTTTTTTAACTCTATGGCTTAGTGATGAAAAAACATAAAATTTGGTGATGAAGAAGAAACATATTAAATATATTTACATCTAATTTACCATAATTCAATGTGAAAATGGTAAATATGAATAAATTATTTCTTGAATATTTATTTTATTTATGACCTGTTTTATACAAAATATATGTCATGGACTATAGCCTTTTAACTTTATTTTTTAGTGGGGAAAAACCTAAACTTTTGTGATGGAGTAGAGAAATAAAATATAATTAATTTTTTACATCTTCTATAGTCTATTATGTTTTTAGCTTAGTGATAAATAAATCTAAAACTTTGGGATGGTGAAGAAAAATATTGAATATTTTTAGATGTAATATACCATAAGTCAATGTGAATACGACAAATATAAATAATATTGAGCTTGATTATTTAATTTTAATTTTTATGCATAAGTATAATTTATGGGTCATTCATTTGTAGCATCTTAACTTAGTTTCTTGGAGGTGAAGAAACCAAAGTTTTGGTGATGGAGAAGAAGAAAAAGATAGAAATTGTTTACACCTATTATACCATAATACAATGTGATTATACTGAATACAAATAACATTGACCTTAAATATTTAATTATAGTGATTACCCATTTAGATATGATTTATTTGTCATTCATTTATAGTTTTTTAACTCTATGGCTTAGTGACGAAGAAACATGAAATTTGGTGATGAAGAAGAAACATATTGAATATATTTACATCTAATTTACCATAATTCAACGTGAAAATGGTAAATATTTGTAAATTATTTCTTGATTATTTATTTTATTTATTACCTGTTTTATACAAAATATATGTCATGGACTATAGCCTTTTAACTTTGTTTTTTAGTGGGGAAAAACCTAAACTTTTGTGATGGAGTAGAAAAATAAAATATAATTAATTTTTTACATCTTCTATAGTCTATTATGTTTTTAGCTTAGTGATAAATAAATCTAAAACTTTGGGATGGTGAAGAAAAATATTGAATATTTTTAGATGTAATATACCATAAGTCAATGTGAATACGACAAATATAAATAATATTGAGCTTGATTATTTAATTTTAATTGTTATGCATATGTATAATTTATGGGTCATTCATTTGTAGCATCTTAACTTAGTTTCTTGGAGGTGAAGAAACCAAAGTTTTGGTGATGGAGAAGAAGAAAAATATAGAAATTGTTTACACCTATTATACCATAATACAATGTGATTATACTGAATACAAATAACATTGACCTTAAATATTTAATTATAGTGATTACCCATGTAGATATGATTTATTTGTCGTTCATTTACAGTTTTTTAACTCTATGGCTTAGTGACGAAGAAATATGAAATTTGGTGATGAAGAAGAAACATATTGAATATATTTAAATCTAATTTACCAAAATTCAACGTGAAAATGGTAAATATGAATAAATTATTTCTTGATTATTTATTTTATTTATTACCTGTTTTATACAAAATATATGTCATGGACTATAGCCTTTTAACTTTGTTTTTTAGTGGGGAAAAACCTAAACTTTTGTGATGGAGTATAAAAATAAAATATAATTAATTTTTTACATCTTTTATAGTCTATTATGTTTTTAGCTTAGTGATAAATAAATCTAAAACTTTGGGATGGTGAAGAAAAAGATTGAATATTTTTAGATGTAATATACCATAAGTCAATGTGAATACGACAAATATAAATAATATTGAGCTTGATTATTTAATTTTAATTGTTATGCATATGTATAATTTATGGGTCATTCATTTGTAGCATCTTAACTTAGTTTCTTGGAGGTGAAGAAACCAAAGTTTTGGTGATGGGGAAGAAGAAAAATATATAAATTGTTTACACCTATTATACCATAATACAATGTGATTATACTGAATACAAATAACATTGACCTTAAATATTTAATTATAGTGATTACCCATGTAGATATGATTTATTTGTCATTCATTTACAGTTTTTTAACTCTATGGCTTAGTGATGAAAAAACATAAAATTTGGTGATGAAGAAGAAACATATTAAATATATTTACATCTAATTTACCATAATTCAATGTGAAAATGGTAAATATGAATAAATTATTTCTTGAATATTTATTTTATTTATGACCTGTTTTATACAAAATATATGTCATGGACTATAGCCTTTTAACTTTATTTTTTAGTGGGGAAAAACCTAAACTTTTGTGATGGAGTAGAGAAATAAAATATAATTAATTTTTTACATCTTCTATAGTCTATTATGTTTTTAGCTTAGTGATAAATAAATCTAAAACTTTGGGATGGTGAAGAAAAATATTGAATATTTTTAGATGTAATATACCATAAGTCAATGTGAATACGACAAATATAAATAATATTGAGCTTGATTATTTAATTGTAATTGTTATGCATATGTATAATTTATGGGTCATTCATTTGTAGCGTCTTAACTTAGTTTCTTGGAGGTGAAGAAACCAAAGTTTTGGTGATGGAGAAGAAGAAAAATATAGAAATTGTTTACACCTATTATACCATAATACAATGTGATTATACTGAATACAAATAACATTGACCTTAAATATTTAATTATAGTGTTTACCCATGTAGATATGATTTATTTGTCGTTCATTTACAGTTTTTTAACTCTATGGCTTAGTGACGAAGAAACATGAAATTTGGTGATGAAGAAGAAACATATTGAATATATTTAAATCTCATTTACCATAATTCAATGTGAAAATGGTAAATATGAATTAATTATTTCTTGATTATTTATTTTATTTATTACCTGTTTTATACAAAATATATGTCATGGACTATAGTCTTTTAACTTTGTTTTTTAGTGGGGAAAAACCTACACTTTAGTGATGTAGTGGAAAAATAAAATATAATTAATTTTTTACATCTACTATAGTCTATTATGTTTTTAGCTTAGTGATAAATAAATCTAAAACTTTGGGATGGTGAAGAAAAATATTGAATATTTTTAGATTTAATATACCATAAGTCAATGTGAATACGACAAATATAAATAATATTGAGCTTGATTATTTAATTTTAATTGTTATGCATATGTATAATTTATGGGTCATTCATTTGTAGCATCTTAACTTAGTTTCTTGGAGGTGAAGAAACCAAAGTTTTGGTGATGGAGAAGAAGAAAAATATAGAAATTGTTTACACCTATTATACCATAATACAATGTGATTATACTGAATACAAATAACATTGACCTTAAATATTTAATTATAGTGATTACCCATGTAGATATGATTTATTTGTCATTCATTTACAGTTTTTTAACTCTATGGCTTAGTGACGAAGAAACATGAAATTTGGGGATGAAGAAGAAACATATTGAATATATTTACATCTAATTTACCATAATTCAATGTGAAAATGGTAAATACGAATAAATTATTTCTTGAATATTTATTTTATTTATGACCTGTTTTATACAAAATATATGTCATGGACTATAGCCTTTTAACTTTGTTTTTTAGTGGGGAAAAACGTAAACTTTTGTGATGGAGTAGAAAAATAAAATATAATTAATTTTTTACATCTTCTATAGTCTATTATGTTTTTAGCTTAGTGATAAATAAATCTAAAACTTTGGGATGGTGAAGAAAAATATTGAATATTTTTAGATGTAATATACCATAAGTCAATGTGAATACGACAAATATAAATAATATTGAGCTTGATTATTTAATTTTAATTTTTATGCATAAGTATAATTTATGGGTCATTCATTTGTAGCATCTTAACTTAGTTTCTTGGAGGTGAAGAAACCAAAGTTTTGGTGATGGAGAAGAAGAAAAAGATAGAAATTGTTTACACCTATTATACCATAATACAATGTGATTATACTGAATACAAATAACATTGACCTTAAATATTTAATTATAGTGATTACCCATTTAGATATGATTTATTTGTCATTCATTTATAGTTTTTTAACTCTATGGCTTAGTGACGAAGAAACATGAAATTTGGTGATGAAGAAGAAACATATTGAATATATTTACATCTAATTTACCATAATTCAACGTGAAAATGGTAAATATTTGTAAATTATTTCTTGATTATTTATTTTATTTATTACCTGTTTTATACAAAATATATGTCATGGACTATAGCCTTTTAACTTTGTTTTTTAGTGGGGAAAAACCTAAACTTTTGTGATGGAGTAGAAAAATAAAATATAATTAATTTTTTACATCTTCTATAGTCTATTATGTTTTTAGCTTAGTGATAAATAAATCTAAAACTTTGGGATGGTGAAGAAAAATATTGAATATTTTTAGATGTAATATACCATAAGTCAATGTGAATACGACAAATATAAATAATATTGAGCTTGATTATTTAATTTTAATTGTTATGCATATGTATAATTTATGGGTCATTCATTTGTAGCATCTTAACTTAGTTTCTTGGAGGTGAAGAAACCAAAGTTTTGGTGATGGAGAAGAAGAAAAATATAGAAATTGTTTACACCTATTATACCATAATACAATGTGATTATACTGAATACAAATAACATTGACCTTAAATATTTAATTATAGTGATTACCCATGTAGATATGATTTATTTGTCGTTCATTTACAGTTTTTTAACTCTATGGCTTAGTGACGAAGAAATATGAAATTTGGTGATGAAGAAGAAACATATTGAATATATTTAAATCTAATTTACCAAAATTCAACGTGAAAATGGTAAATATGAATAAATTATTTCTTGATTATTTATTTTATTTATTACCTGTTTTATACAAAATATATGTCATGGACTATAGCCTTTTAACTTTGTTTTTTAGTGGGGAAAAACCTAAACTTTTGTGATGGAGTATAAAAATAAAATATAATTAATTTTTTACATCTTTTATAGTCTATTATGTTTTTAGCTTAGTGATAAATAAATCTAAAACTTTGGGATGGTGAAGAAAAATATTGAATATTTTTAGATGTAATATACCATAAGTCAATGTGAATACGACAAATATAAATAATATTGAGCTTGATTATTTAATTTTAATTGTTATGCATATGTATAATTTATGGGTCATTCATTTGTAGCATCTTAACTTAGTTTCTTGGAGGTGAAGAAACCAAAGTTTTGGTGATGGGGAAGAAGAAAAATATATAAATTGTTTACACCTATTATACCATAATACAATGTGATTATACTGAATACAAATAACATTGACCTTAAATATTTAATTATAGTGATTACCCATGTAGATATGATTTATTTGTCATTCATTTACAGTTTTTTAACTCTATGGCTTAGTGATGAAAAAACATAAAATTTGGTGATGAAGAAGAAACATATTAAATATATTTACATCTAATTTACCATAATTCAATGTGAAAATGGTAAATATGAATAAATTATTTCTTGAATATTTATTTTATTTATGACCTGTTTTATACAAAATATATGTCATGGACTATAGCCTTTTAACTTTATTTTTTAGTGGGGAAAAACCTACACTTTAGTGATGTAGTGGAAAAATAAAATATAATTAATTTTTTACATCTACTATAGTCTATTATGTTTTTAGCTTAGTGATAAATAAATCTAAAACTTTGGGATGGTGAAGAAAAATATTGAATATTTTTAGATTTAATATACCATAAGTCAATGTGAATACGACAAATATAAATAATATTGAGCTTGATTATTTAATTTTAATTGTTATGCATATGTATAATTTATGGGTCATTCATTTGTAGCATCTTAACTTAGTTTCTTGGAGGTGAAGAAACCAAAGTTTTGGTGATGGAGAAGAAGAAAAATATAGAAATTGTTTACACCTATTATACCATAATACAATGTGATTATACTGAATACAAATAACATTGACCTTAAATATTTAATTATAGTGATTACCCATGTAGATATGATTTATTTGTCATTCATTTACAGTTTTTTAACTCTATGGCTTAGTGACGAAGAAACATGAAATTTGGGGATGAAGAAGAAACATATTGAATATATTTACATCTAATTTACCATAATTCAATGTGAAAATGGTAAATACGAATAAATTATTTCTTGAATATTTATTTTATTTATGACCTGTTTTATACAAAATATATGTCATGGACTATAGCCTTTTAACTTTGTTTTTTAGTGGGGAAAAACGTAAACTTTTGTGATGGAGTAGAAAAATAAAATATAATTAATTTTTTACATCTTCTATAGTCTATTATGTTTTTAGCTTAGTGATAAATAAATCTAAAACTTTGGGATGGTGAAGAAAAATATTGAATATTTTTAGATGTAATATACCATAAGTCAATGTGAATACGACAAATATAAATAATATTGAGCTTGATTATTTAATTTTAATTTTTATGCATAAGTATAATTTATGGGTCATTCATTTGTAGCATCTTAACTTAGTTTCTTGGAGGTGAAGAAACCAAAGTTTTGGTGATGGAGAAGAAGAAAAAGATAGAAATTGTTTACACCTATTATACCATAATACAATGTGATTATACTGAATACAAATAACATTGACCTTAAATATTTAATTATAGTGATTACCCATTTAGATATGATTTATTTGTCATTCATTTATAGTTTTTTAACTCTATGGCTTAGTGACGAAGAAACATGAAATTTGGTGATGAAGAAGAAACATATTGAATATATTTACATCTAATTTACCATAATTCAACGTGAAAATGGTAAATATTTGTAAATTATTTCTTGATTATTTATTTTATTTATTACCTGTTTTATACAAAATATATGTCATGGACTATAGCCTTTTAACTTTGTTTTTTAGTGGGGAAAAACCTAAACTTTTGTGATGGAGTAGAAAAATAAAATATAATTAATTTTTTACATCTTCTATAGTCTATTATGTTTTTAGCTTAGTGATAAATAAATCTAAAACTTTGGGATGGTGAAGAAAAATATTGAATATTTTTAGATGTAATATACCATAAGTCAATGTGAATACGACAAATATAAATAATATTGAGCTTGATTATTTAATTTTAATTGTTATGCATATGTATAATTTATGGGTCATTCATTTGTAGCATCTTAACTTAGTTTCTTGGAGGTGAAGAAACCAAAGTTTTGGTGATGGAGAAGAAGAAAAATATAGAAATTGTTTACACCTATTATACCATAATACAATGTGATTATACTGAATACAAATAACATTGACCTTAAATATTTAATTATAGTGATTACCCATGTAGATATGATTTATTTGTCGTTCATTTACAGTTTTTTAACTCTATGGCTTAGTGACGAAGAAATATGAAATTTGGTGATGAAGAAGAAACATATTGAATATATTTAAATCTAATTTACCAAAATTCAACGTGAAAATGGTAAATATGAATAAATTATTTCTTGATTATTTATTTTATTTATTACCTGTTTTATACAAAATATATGTCATGGACTATAGCCTTTTAACTTTGTTTTTTAGTGGGGAAAAACCTAAACTTTTGTGATGGAGTATAAAAATAAAATATAATTAATTTTTTACATCTTTTATAGTCTATTATGTTTTTAGCTTAGTGATAAATAAATCTAAAACTTTGGGATGGTGAAGAAAAATATTGAATATTTTTAGATGTAATATACCATAAGTCAATGTGAATACGACAAATATAAATAATATTTAGCTTGATTATTTAATTTTAATTGTTATGCATATGTATAATTTATGGGTCATTCATTTGTAGCATCTTAACTTAGTTTCTTGGAGGTGAAGAAACCAAAGTTTTGGTGATGGGGAAGAAGAAAAATATATAAATTGTTTACACCTATTATACCATAATACAATGTGATTATACTGAATACAAATAACATTGACCTTAAATATTTAATTATAGTGATTACCCATGTAGATATGATTTATTTGTCATTCATTTACAGTTTTTTAACTCTATGGCTTAGTGATGAAAAAACATAAAATTTGGTGATGAAGAAGAAACATATTAAATATATTTACATCTAATTTACCATAATTCAATGTGAAAATGGTAAATATGAATAAATTATTTCTTGAATATTTATTTTATTTATGACCTGTTTTATACAAAATATATGTCATGGACTATAGCCTTTTAACTTTATTTTTTAGTGGGGAAAAACCTAAACTTTTGTGATGGAGTGGAGAAATAAAATATAATTAATTTTTTACATCTTCTATAGTCTATTATGTTTTTAGCTTAGTGATAAATAAATCTAAAACTTTGGGATGGTGAAGAAAAATATTGAATATTTTTAGATGTAATATACCATAAGTCAATGTGAATACGACAAATATAAATAATATTGAGCTTGATTATTTAATTGTAATTGTTATGCATATGTATAATTTATGGGTCATTCATTTGTAGCGTCTTAACTTAGTTTCTTGGAGGTGAAGAAACCAAAGTTTTGGTGATGGAGAAGAAGAAAAATATAGAAATTGTTTACACCTATTATACCATAATACAATGTGATTATACTGAATACAAATAACATTGACCTTAAATATTTAATTATAGTGTTTACCCATGTAGATATGATTTATTTGTCGTTCATTTACAGTTTTTTAACTCTATGGCTTAGTGACGAAGAAACATGAAATTTGGTGATGAAGAAGAAACATATTGAATATATTTAAATCTCATTTACCATAATTCAATGTGAAAATGGTAAATATGAATTAATTATTTCTTGATTATTTATTTTATTTATTACCTGTTTTATACAAAATATATGTCATGGACTATAGTCTTTTAACTTTGTTTTTTAGTGGGGAAAAACCTACACTTTAGTGATGTAGTGGAAAAATAAAATATAATTAATTTTTTACATCTACTATAGTCTATTATGTTTTTAGCTTAGTGATAAATAAATCTAAAACTTTGGGATGGTGAAGAAAAATATTGAATATTTTTAGATGTAATATACCATAAGTCAATGTGAATACGACAAATATAAATAATATTGAGCTTGATTATTTAATTTTAATTGTTATGCATATGTATAATTTATGGGTCATTCATTTGTAGCATCTTAACTTAGTTTCTTAGAGGTGAAGAAACCAAAGTTTTGGTGATGGGGAAGAAGAAAAATATATAAATTGTTTACACCTATTATACCATAATACAATGTGATTATACTGAATACAAATAACATTGACCTTAAATATTTAATTATAGTGATTACCCATGTAGATATGATTTATTTGTCATTCATTTACAGTTTTTTAACTCTATGGCTTAGTGACGAAAAAACATAAAATTTGGTGATGAAGAAGAAACATATTAAATATATTTACATCTAATTTACCATAATTCAATGTGAAAATGGTAAATATGAATAAATTATTTCTTGATTATTTATTTTATTTATGACCTGTTTTATACAAAATATATGTCATGGACTATAGCCTTTTAACTTTATTTTTTAGTGGGGAAAAACCTAAACTTTTGTGATGGAGTAGAGAAATAAAATATAATTAATTTTTTACATCTTCTATAGTCTATTATGTTTTTAGCTTAGTGATAAATAAATCTAAAACTTTGGGATGGTGAAGAAAAATATTGAATATTTTTAGATGTAATATACCATAAGTCAATGTGAATACGACAAATATAAATAATATTGAGCTTGATTATTTAATTGTAATTGTTATGCATATGTATAATTTATGGGTCATTCATTTGTAGCGTCTTAACTTAGTTTCTTGGAGGTGAAGAAACCAAAGTTTTGGTGATGGAGAAGAAGAAAAATATAGAAATTGTTTACACCTATTATACCATAATACAATGTGATTATACTGAATACAAATAACATTGACCTTAAATATTTAATTATAGTGATTACCCATGTAGATATGATTTATTTGTCGTTCATTTACAGGTTTTTAACTCTATGGCTTAGTGACGAAGAAATATGAAATTTGGTGATGAAGAAGAAACATATTGAATATATTTAAATCTCATTTACCATAATTCAATGTGAAAATGGTAAATATGAATAAATTATTTCTTGATTATTTATTTTATTTATTACCTGTTTTATACAAAATATATGTCATGGACTATAGCCTTTTAACTTTGTTTTTTAGTGGGGAAAAACCTAAACTTTTGTGATGGAGTATAAAAATAAAATATAATTAATTTTTTACATCTTTTATAGTCTATTATGTTTTTAGCTTAGTGATAAATAAATCTAAAACTTTGGGATGGTGAAGAAAAATATTGAATATTTTTAGATGTAATATACCATAAGTCAATGTGAATACGACAAATATAAATAATATTGAGATTGATTATTTAATTTTAATTGTTATGCATATGTATAATTTATGGGTCATTCATTTGTAGCATCTTAACTTAGTTTCTTGGAGGTGAAGAAACCAAAGTTTTGGTGATGGGGAAGAAGAAAAATATATAAATTGTTTACACCTATTATACCATAATACAATGTGATTATACTGAATACAAATAACATTGACCTTAAATATTTAATTATAGTGATTACCCATGTAGATATGATTTATTTGTCATTCATTTACAGTTTTTTAACTCTATGGCTTAGTGACGAAAAAACATAAAATTTGGTGATGAAGAAGAAACATATTAAATATATTTACATCTAATTTACCATAATTCAATGTGAAAATGGTAAATATGAATAAATTATTTCTTGAATATTTATTTTATTTATGACCTGTTTTATACAAAATATATGTCATGGACTATAGCCTTTTAACTTTATTTTTTAGTGGGGAAAAACCTAAACTTTTGTGATGGAGTAGAGAAATAAAATATAATTAATTTTTTACATCTTCTATAGTCTATTATGTTTTTAGCTTAGTGATAAATAAATCTAAAACTTTGGGATGGTGAAGAAAAATATTGAATATTTTTAGATGTAATATACCATAAGTCAATGTGAATACGACAAATATAAATAATATTGAGCTTGATTATTTAATTGTAATTGTTATGCATATGTATAATTTATGGGTCATTCATTTGTAGCGTCTTAACTTAGTTTCTTGGAGGTGAAGAAACCAAAGTTTTGGTGATGGAGAAGAAGAAAAATATAGAAATTGTTTACACCTATTATACCATAATACAATGTGATTATACTGAATACAAATAACATTGACCTTAAATATTTAATTATAGTGTTTACCCATGTAGAAATGATTTATTTGTCGTTCATTTACAGTTTTTTAACTCTATGGCTTAGTGACGAAGAAACATGAAATTTGGTGATGAAGAAGAAACATATTGAATATATTTAAATCTCATTTACCATAATTCAATGTGAAAATGGTAAATATGAATTAATTATTTCTTGATTATTTATTTTATTTATTACCTGTTTTATACAAAATATATGTCATGGACTATAGTCTTTTAACTTTGTTTTTTAGTGGGGAAAAACCTACACTTTAGTGATGTAGTGGAAAAATAAAATATAATTAATTTTTTACATCTACTATAGTCTATTATGTTTTTAGCTTAGTGATAAATAAATCTAAAACTTTGGGATGGTGAAGAAAAATATTGAATATTTTTAGATGTAATATACCATAAGTCAATGTGAATATGATGAATATAAATAATATTGAGCTTGATTATTTAATTTTAATTGTTATGCTTATGTGTAAATTATGGGTCATTCAGTTGTAGCCTCTTAACTTAGTTTCTTGGAGGTGAACACTCCAAAGTTTTGGTGATGGAGAAGAAAGATATAGAAATTGTTTACGTCTATTATACCATAAGACAATGTGATTATACTGAATACAAATAACATTGAGCTTAAATATTTAATTATAGCGATTACTTATGTAGATATAATTTATTTGTCATTCATTTACAGTCTTTTAACTCTATGGCTTTGTGACGAAGAAACATGAAATTTGGTGATGGAGAAGATACATATTGAATATATTTACATCAAGTTTACCATAATTTAATGTGAAAATGGTAAATATCAATAAATTCTTTCTTAATTATTTATTTTATTTATTACCTTTTTTTTTACAAAATATATGTCATGGACTATTGTCTTTTAACTTTGTTTTTTAGTGGGGAAAAACCTAAAATTTTGTGATGGAGTAGGAAAATAAAATATAATTAATTTGTTACATCTACTATAGTCTATTATGTTTTTAGTTTAGTGATAAAAAAATCTCAAACTTTGGGATAGTGAAGAAAAATATTGAATATTTTTAGATGTAATATACCATAAGTCAATGTGAATACGATGAATATAAATAATATTGAGCTTGATTATTTAATTTTAATTGTTATGCTTATGTGTAAATTATGGGTCATTCATTTGTAACCTCTTAACTTAGTTTCTTGGAGGCGAAGACACCAAAGTTTTGGTGATGGCGAGGAAGAAAAATATAAAAATTGTTTACATCTATTATACCATAATACAATTTGATTATACTGAATACAAATAAAATTGAGCTTAAATATTTAATTATAGTGATTACCATGTAGATATAATTTATTTGTCATTCATTTACAGTCTTTTAACTCTAGGATTAGTGACGAAGAAACATGAAATTTGGTGATGAAGAAGAAACATTTTGAATATATTTACATCTAGTTTACCATAATTAAATGTGAAAATGGTAAATATCAATAAATTCTTTCTTGATTATTTATTTTATTTATTACCTGTTTTGTACAAAATATATCTCATGGATTCTAGTCTTTTAACTTTGTTTTTTAGTGGGGAGAAACCTAATTTTAGTGTTGGAGTAGAAAAATAAAATATCAAAATTTTTATTACATCTACTATAGTCTATTATGTTTTTAGCTTAGTGATAAAAAAATCTAAAACTTTGGGATGGTGAAGAAAAGTATAGAATATTTTTAGATGTAATATACCATAAGTCAATGTGAATACGATGAATATAAATAATATAGAGCTTGATTATTTAATTTTATTTGTTATGCTTATGTGTAAATTATGGCCCATTCATTTGTAGCCTCTTAACTTAGTTTCTTGGAGGTGAAGACACCAAAGTTTTGGTGATGGGGAAGAAAGATATAGAAATTGTTTACATCTATTATACCATAATACAATGTGATTATACTGAATACAAATAAAATTGAGCTTAAATATTTAATTATAGTGATTACTCGTGTAGATATAATTTATTTGTCATTCATTTACAGTCTTTTAACTCTATGGCTTTCTGAAGAAGAAACATGAAATTTGGTAGTGGAGAAGAAACATATTGAATATATTTACATCTAGTTTACCATAATTCAATATGAAAATGGTAAATATCAATAAATTCTTTCTTAATTATTTGTTTTATTTATTACCTTTTTTTTTACAAAATATATGTCATGGACTATAGTCTTTTAACTTTGTTTTTTAGTGGGGAAAAACCTACACTTTAGTGATGTAGTAGAAAAATAAAATATAATTAATTTTTTACATCTACTATAGTCTATTATGTTTTTAGCTTAGTGATAAATAAATCTAAAACTTTGGGATGGTGAAGAAAAATATTGAATATTTTTAGATGTAATATACCATAAGTCAATGTGAATATGATGAATATAAATAATATTGAGCTTGATTATTTAATTTTAATTGTTATGCTTATGTGTAAATTATGGGTCATTCAGTTGTAGCCTCTTAACTTAGTTTCTTGGAGGTGAACACTCCAAAGTTTTGGTGATGGAGAAGAAAGATATAGAAATTGTTTACGTCTATTATACCATAAGACAATGTGATTATACTGAATACAAATAACATTGAGCTTAAATATTTAATTATAGCGATTACTTATGTAGATATAATTTATTTGTCATTCATTTACAGTCTTTTAACTCTATGGCTTTGTGACGAAGAAACATGAAATTTGGTGATGGAGAAGATACATATTGAATATATTTACATCAAGTTTACCATAATTTAATGTGAAAATGGTAAATATCAATAAATTCTTTCTTAATTATTTATTTTATTTATTACCTTTTTTTTTACAAAATATATGTCATGGACTATTGTCTTTTAACTTTGTTTTTTAGTGGGGAAAAACCTAAAATTTTGTGATGGAGTAGGAAAATAAAATATAATTAATTTGTTACATCTACTATAGTCTATTATGTTTTTAGTTTAGTGATAAAAAAATCTCAAACTTTGGGATAGTGAAGAAAAATATTGAATATTTTTAGATGTAATATACCATAAGTCAATGTGAATACGATGAATATAAATAATATTGAGCTTGATTATTTAATTTTAATTGTTATGCTTATGTGTAAATTATGGGTCATTCATTTGTAACCTCTTAACTTAGTTTCTTGGAGGCGAAGACACCAAAGTTTTGGTGATGGCGAGGAAGAAAAATATAAAAATTGTTTACATCTATTATACCATAATACAATTTGATTATACTGAATACAAATAAAATTGAGCTTAAATATTTAATTATAGTGATTACCATGTAGATATAATTTATTTGTCATTCATTTACAGTCTTTTAACTCTAGGATTAGTGACGAAGAAACATGAAATTTGGTGATGAAGAAGAAACATTTTGAATATATTTACATCTAGTTTACCATAATTAAATGTGAAAATGGTAAATATCAATAAATTCTTTCTTGATTATTTATTTTATTTATTACCTGTTTTGTACAAAATATATCTCATGGATTCTAGTCTTTTAACTTTGTTTTTTAGTGGGGAGAAACCTAATTTTAGTGTTGGAGTAGAAAAATAAAATATCAAAATTTTTATTACATCTACTATAGTCTATTATGTTTTTAGCTTAGTGATAAAAAAATCTAAAACTTTGGGATGGTGAAGAAAAGTATAGAATATTTTTAGATGTAATATACCATAAGTCAATGTGAATACGATGAATATAAATAATATAGAGCTTGATTATTTAATTTTATTTGTTATGCTTATGTGTAAATTATGGCCCATTCATTTGTAGCCTCTTAACTTAGTTTCTTGGAGGTGAAGACACCAAAGTTTTGGTGATGGGGAAGAAAGATATAGAAATTGTTTACATCTATTATACCATAATACAATGTGATTATACTGAATACAAATAAAATTGAGCTTAAATATTTAATTATAGTGATTACTCGTGTAGATATAATTTATTTGTCATTCATTTACAGTCTTTTAACTCTATGGCTTTCTGAAGAAGAAACATGAAATTTGGTAGTGGAGAAGAAACATATTGAATATATTTACATCTAGTTTACCATAATTCAATATGAAAATGGTAAATATCAATAAATTCTTTCTTAATTATTTATTTTATTTATTACCTTTTTTTTTACAAAATATATGTCATGGACTATAGTCTTTTAACTTTGTTTTTTAGTGGGGAAAAACCTACACTTTAGTGATGTAGTAGAAAAATAAAATATAATTAATTTTTTACATCTACTATAGTCTATTATGTTTTTAGCTTAGTGATAAATAAATCTAAAACTTTGGGATGGTGAAGAAAAATATTGAATATTTTTAGATGTAATATACCATAAGTCAATGTGAATATGATGAATATAAATAATATTGAGCTTGATTATTTAATTTTAATTGTTATGCTTATGTGTAAATTATGGGTCATTCAGTTGTAGCCTCTTAACTTAGTTTCTTGGAGGTGAACACTCCAAAGTTTTGGTGATGGAGAAGAAAGATATAGAAATTGTTTACGTCTATTATACCATAAGACAATGTGATTATACTGAATACAAATAACATTGAGCTTAAATATTTAATTATAGCGATTACTTATGTAGATATAATTTATTTGTCATTCATTTACAGTCTTTTAACTCTATGGCTTTGTGACGAAGAAACATGAAATTTGGTGATGGAGAAGATACATATTGAATATATTTACATCAAGTTTACCATAATTTAATGTGAAAATGGTAAATATCAATAAATTCTTTCTTAATTATTTATTTTATTTATTACCTTTTTTTTTACAAAATATATGTCATGGACTTTTGTCTTTTAACTTTGTTTTTTAGTGGGGAAAAACCTAAAATTTTGTGATGGAGTAGGAAAATAAAATATAATTAATTTGTTACATCTACTATAGTCTATTATGTTTTTAGTTTAGTGATAAAAAAATCTCAAACTTTGGGATAGTGAAGAAAAATATTGAATATTTTTAGATGTAATATACCATAAGTCAATGTGAATACGATGAATATAAATAATATTGAGCTTGATTATTTAATTTTAATTGTTATGCTTATGTGTAAATTATGGGTCATTCATTTGTAACCTCTTAACTTAGTTTCTTGGAGGCGAAGACACCAAAGTTTTGGTGATGGCGAGGAAGAAAAATATAAAAATTGTTTACATCTATTATACCATAATACAATTTGATTATACTGAATACAAATAAAATTGAGCTTAAATATTTAATTATAGTGATTACCATGTAGATATAATTTATTTGTCATTCATTTACAGTCTTTTAACTCTAGGATTAGTGACGAAGAAACATGAAATTTGGTGATGAAGAAGAAACATTTTGAATATATTTACATCTAGTTTACCATAATTAAATGTGAAAATGGTAAATATCAATAAATTCTTTCTTGATTATTTATTTTATTTATTACCTGTTTTGTACAAAATATATCTCATGGATTCTAGTCTTTTAACTTTGTTTTTTAGTGGGGAGAAACCTAATTTTAGTGTTGGAGTAGAAAAATAAAATATCAAAATTTTTATTACATCTACTATAGTCTATTATGTTTTTAGCTTAGTGATAAAAAAATCTAAAACTTTGGGATGGTGAAGAAAAGTATAGAATATTTTTAGATGTAATATACCATAAGTCAATGTGAATACGATGAATATAAATAATATAGAGCTTGATTATTTAATTTTATTTGTTATGCTTATGTGTAAATTATGGCCCATTCATTTGTAGCCTCTTAACTTAGTTTCTTGGAGGTGAAGACACCAAAGTTTTGGTGATGGGGAAGAAAGATATAGAAATTGTTTACATCTATTATACCATAATACAATGTGATTATACTGAATACAAATAAAATTGAGCTTAAATATTTAATTATAGTGATTACTCGTGTAGATATAATTTATTTGTCATTCATTTACAGTCTTTTAACTCTATGGCTTTCTGAAGAAGAAACATGAAATTTGGTAGTGGAGAAGAAACATATTGAATATATTTACATCTAGTTTACCATAATTCAATATGAAAATGGTAAATATCAATAAATTCTTTCTTAATTATTTATTTTATTTATTACCTTTTTTTTTACAAAATATATGTCATGGACTATAGTCTTTTAACTTTGTTTTTTAGTGGGGAAAAACCTACACTTTAGTGATGTAGTAGAAAAATAAAATATAATTAATTTTTTACATCTACTATAGTCTATTATGTTTTTAGCTTAGTGATAAATAAATCTAAAACTTTGGGATGGTGAAGAAAAATATTGAATATTTTTAGATGTAATATACCATAAGTCAATGTGAATATGATGAATATAAATAATATTGAGCTTGATTATTTAATTTTAATTGTTATGCTTATGTGTAAATTATGGGTCATTCAGTTGTAGCCTCTTAACTTAGTTTCTTGGAGGTGAACACTCCAAAGTTTTGGTGATGGAGAAGAAAGATATAGAAATTGTTTACGTCTATTATACCATAAGACAATGTGATTATACTGAATACAAATAACATTGAGCTTAAATATTTAATTATAGCGATTACTTATGTAGATATAATTTATTTGTCATTCATTTACAGTCTTTTAACTCTATGGCTTTGTGACGAAGAAACATGAAATTTGGTGATGGAGAAGATACATATTGAATATATTTACATCAAGTTTACCATAATTTAATGTGAAAATGGTAAATATCAATAAATTCTTTCTTAATTATTTATTTTATTTATTACCTTTTTTTTTACAAAATATATGTCATGGACTATTGTCTTTTAACTTTGTTTTTTAGTGGGGAAAAACCTAAAATTTTGTGATGGAGTAGGAAAATAAAATATAATTAATTTGTTACATCTACTATAGTCTATTATGTTTTTAGTTTAGTGATAAAAAAATCTCAAACTTTGGGATAGTGAAGAAAAATATTGAATATTTTTAGATGTAATATACCATAAGTCAATGTGAATACGATGAATATAAATAATATTAAGCTTGATTATTTAATTTTAATTGTTATGCTTATGTGTAAATTATGGGTCATTCATTTGTAACCTCTTAACTTAGTTTCTTGGAGGCGAAGACACCAAAGTTTTGGTGATGGCGAGGAAGAAAAATATAAAAATTGTTTACATCTATTATACCATAATACAATTTGATTATACTGAATACAAATAAAATTGAGCTTAAATATTTAATTATAGTGATTACCATGTAGATATAATTTATTTGTCATTCATTTACAGTCTTTTAACTCTAGGATTAGTGACGAAGAAACATGAAATTTGGTGATGAAGAAGAAACATTTTGAATATATTTACATCTAGTTTACCATAATTAAATGTGAAAATGGTAAATATCAATAAATTCTTTCTTGATTATTTATTTTATTTATTACCTGTTTTGTACAAAATATATCTCATGGATTCTAGTCTTTTAACTTTGTTTTTTAGTGGGGAGAAACCTAATTTTAGTGTTGGAGTAGAAAAATAAAATATCAAAATTTTTATTACATCTACTATAGTCTATTATGTTTTTAGCTTAGTGATAAAAAAATCTAAAACTTTGGGATGGTGAAGAAAAGTATAGAATATTTTTAGATGTAATATACCATAAGTCAATGTGAATACGATGAATATAAATAATATAGAGCTTGATTATTTAATTTTATTTGTTATGCTTATGTGTAAATTATGGCCCATTCATTTGTAGCCTCTTAACTTAGTTTCTTGGAGGTGAAGACACCAAAGTTTTGGTGATGGGGAAGAAAGATATAGAAATTGTTTACATCTATTATACCATAATACAATGTGATTATACTGAATACAAATAAAATTGAGCTTAAATATTTAATTATAGTGATTACTCGTGTAGATATAATTTATTTGTCATTCATTTACAGTCTTTTAACTCTATGGCTTTCTGAAGAAGAAACATGAAATTTGGTAGTGGAGAAGAAACATATTGAATATATTTACATCTAGTTTACCATAATTCAATATGAAAATGGTAAATATCAATAAATTCTTTCTTAATTATTTATTTTATTTATTACCTTTTTTTTTACAAAATATATGTCATGGACTATAGTCTTTTAACTTTGTTTTTTAGTGGGGAAAAACCTACACTTTAGTGATGTAGTAGAAAAATAAAATATAATTAATTTTTTACATCTACTATAGTCTATTATGTTTTTAGCTTAGTGATAAATAAATCTAAAACTTTGGGATGGTGAAGAAAAATATTGAATATTTTTAGATGTAATATACCATAAGTCAATGTGAATATGATGAATATAAATAATATTGAGCTTGATTATTTAATTTTAATTGTTATGCTTATGTGTAAATTATGGGTCATTCAGTTGTAGCCTCTTAACTTAGTTTCTTGGAGGTGAACACTCCAAAGTTTTGGTGATGGAGAAGAAAGATATAGAAATTGTTTACGTCTATTATACCATAAGACAATGTGATTATACTGAATACAAATAACATTGAGCTTAAATATTTAATTATAGCGATTACTTATGTAGATATAATTTATTTGTCATTCATTTACAGTCTTTTAACTCTATGGCTTTGTGACGAAGAAACATGAAATTTGGTGATGGAGAAGATACATATTGAATATATTTACATCAAGTTTACCATAATTTAATGTGAAAATGGTAAATATCAATAAATTCTTTCTTAATTATTTATTTTATTTATTACCTTTTTTTTTACAAAATATATGTCATGGACTATTGTCTTTTAACTTTGTTTTTTAGTGGGGAAAAACCTAAAATTTTGTGATGGAGTAGGAAAATAAAATATAATTAATTTGTTACATCTACTATAGTCTATTATGTTTTTAGTTTAGTGATAAAAAAATCTCAAACTTTGGGATAGTGAAGAAAAATATTGAATATTTTTAGATGTAATATACCATAAGTCAATGTGAATACGATGAATATAAATAATATTAAGCTTGATTATTTAATTTTAATTGTTATGCTTATGTGTAAATTATGGGTCATTCATTTGTAACCTCTTAACTTAGTTTCTTGGAGGCGAAGACACCAAAGTTTTGGTGATGGCGAGGAAGAAAAATATAAAAATTGTTTACATCTATTATACCATAATACAATTTGATTATACTGAATACAAATAAAATTGAGCTTAAATATTTAATTATAGTGATTACCATGTAGATATAATTTATTTGTCATTCATTTACAGTCTTTTAACTCTAGGATTAGTGACGAAGAAACATGAAATTTGGTGATGAAGAAGAAACATTTTGAATATATTTACATCTAGTTTACCATAATTAAATGTGAAAATGGTAAATATCAATAAATTCTTTCTTGATTATTTATTTTATTTATTACCTGTTTTGTACAAAATATATCTCATGGATTCTAGTCTTTTAACTTTGTTTTTTAGTGGGGAGAAACCTAATTTTAGTGTTGGAGTAGAAAAATAAAATATCAAAATTTTTATTACATCTACTATAGTCTATTATGTTTTTAGCTTAGTGATAAAAAAATCTAAAACTTTGGGATGGTGAAGAAAAGTATAGAATATTTTTAGATGTAATATACCATAAGTCAATGTGAATACGATGAATATAAATAATATAGAGCTTGATTATTTAATTTTATTTGTTATGCTTATGTGTAAATTATGGCCCATTCATTTGTAGCCTCTTAACTTAGTTTCTTGGAGGTGAAGACACCAAAGTTTTGGTGATGGGGAAGAAAGATATAGAAATTGTTTACATCTATTATACCATAATACAATGTGATTATACTGAATACAAATAAAATTGAGCTTAAATATTTAATTATAGTGATTACTCGTGTAGATATAATTTATTTGTCATTCATTTACAGTCTTTTAACTCTATGGCTTTCTGAAGAAGAAACATGAAATTTGGTAGTGGAGAAGAAACATATTGAATATATTTACATCTAGTTTACCATAATTCAATATGAAAATGGTAAATATCAATAAATTCTTTCTTAATTATTTATTTTATTTATTACCTTTTTTTTTACAAAATATATGTCATGGACTATAGTCTTTTAACTTTGTTTTTTAGTGGGGAAAAACCTACACTTTAGTGATGTAGTAGAAAAATAAAATATAATTAATTTTTTACATCTACTATAGTCTATTATGTTTTTAGCTTAGTGATAAATAAATCTAAAACTTTGGGATGGTGAAGAAAAATATTGAATATTTTTAGATGTAATATACCATAAGTCAATGTGAATATGATGAATATAAATAATATTGAGCTTGATTATTTAATTTTAATTGTTATGCTTATGTGTAAATTATGGGTCATTCAGTTGTAGCCTCTTAACTTAGTTTCTTGGAGGTGAACACTCCAAAGTTTTGGTGATGGAGAAGAAAGATATAGAAATTGTTTACGTCTATTATACCATAAGACAATGTGATTATACTGAATACAAATAACATTGAGCTTAAATATTTAATTATAGCGATTACTTATGTAGATATAATTTATTTGTCATTCATTTACAGTCTTTTAACTCTATGGCTTTGTGACGAAGAAACATGAAATTTGGTGATGGAGAAGATACATATTGAATATATTTACATCAAGTTTACCATAATTTAATGTGAAAATGGTAAATATCAATAAATTCTTTCTTAATTATTTATTTTATTTATTACCTTTTTTTTTACAAAATATATGTCATGGACTATTGTCTTTTAACTTTGTTTTTTAGTGGGGAAAAACCTAAAATTTTGTGATGGAGTAGGAAAATAAAATATAATTAATTTGTTACATCTACTATAGTCTATTATGTTTTTAGTTTAGTGATAAAAAAATCTCAAACTTTGGGATAGTGAAGAAAAATATTGAATATTTTTAGATGTAATATACCATAAGTCAATGTGAATACGATGAATATAAATAATATTAAGCTTGATTATTTAATTTTAATTGTTATGCTTATGTGTAAATTATGGGTCATTCATTTGTAACCTCTTAACTTAGTTTCTTGGAGGCGAAGACACCAAAGTTTTGGTGATGGCGAGGAAGAAAAATATAAAAATTGTTTACATCTATTATACCATAATACAATTTGATTATACTGAATACAAATAAAATTGAGCTTAAATATTTAATTATAGTGATTACCATGTAGATATAATTTATTTGTCATTCATTTACAGTCTTTTAACTCTAGGATTAGTGACGAAGAAACATGAAATTTGGTGATGAAGAAGAAACATTTTGAATATATTTACATCTAGTTTACCATAATTAAATGTGAAAATGGTAAATATCAATAAATTCTTTCTTGATTATTTATTTTATTTATTACCTGTTTTGTACAAAATATATCTCATGGATTCTAGTCTTTTAACTTTGTTTTTTAGTGGGGAGAAACCTAATTTTAGTGTTGGAGTAGAAAAATAAAATATCAAAATTTTTATTACATCTACTATAGTCTATTATGTTTTTAGCTTAGTGATAAAAAAATCTAAAACTTTGGGATGGTGAAGAAAAGTATAGAATATTTTTAGATGTAATATACCATAAGTCAATGTGAATACGATGAATATAAATAATATAGAGCTTGATTATTTAATTTTATTTGTTATGCTTATGTGTAAATTATGGCCCATTCATTTGTAGCCTCTTAACTTAGTTTCTTGGAGGTGAAGACACCAAAGTTTTGGTGATGGGGAAGAAAGATATAGAAATTGTTTACATCTATTATACCATAATACAATGTGATTATACTGAATACAAATAAAATTGAGCTTAAATATTTAATTATAGTGATTACTCGTGTAGATATAATTTATTTGTCATTCATTTACAGTCTTTTAACTCTATGGCTTTCTGAAGAAGAAACATGAAATTTGGTAGTGGAGAAGAAACATATTGAATATATTTACATCTAGTTTACCATAATTCAATATGAAAATGGTAAATATCAATAAATTCTTTCTTAATTATTTATTTTATTTATTACCTTTTTTTTTACAAAATATATGTCATGGACTATAGTCTTTTAACTTTGTTTTTTAGTGGGGAAAAACCTACACTTTAGTGATGTAGTAGAAAAATAAAATATAATTAATTTTTTACATCTACTATAGTCTATTATGTTTTTAGCTTAGTGATAAATAAATCTAAAACTTTGGGATGGTGAAGAAAAATATTGAATATTTTTAGATGTAATATACCATAAGTCAATGTGAATATGATGAATATAAATAATATTGAGCTTGATTATTTAATTTTAATTGTTATGCTTATGTGTAAATTATGGGTCATTCAGTTGTAGCCTCTTAACTTAGTTTCTTGGAGGTGAACACTCCAAAGTTTTGGTGATGGAGAAGAAAGATATAGAAATTGTTTACGTCTATTATACCATAAGACAATGTGATTATACTGAATACAAATAACATTGAGCTTAAATATTTAATTATAGCGATTACTTATGTAGATATAATTTATTTGTCATTCATTTACAGTCTTTTAACTCTATGGCTTTGTGACGAAGAAACATGAAATTTGGTGATGGAGAAGATACATATTGAATATATTTACATCAAGTTTACCATAATTTAATGTGAAAATGGTAAATATCAATAAATTCTTTCTTAATTATTTATTTTATTTATTACCTTTTTTTTTACAAAATATATGTCATGGACTATTGTCTTTTAACTTTGTTTTTTAGTGGGGAAAAACCTAAAATTTTGTGATGGAGTAGGAAAATAAAATATAATTAATTTGTTACATCTACTATAGTCTATTATGTTTTTAGTTTAGTGATAAAAAAATCTCAAACTTTGGGATTGTGAAGAAAAATATTGAATATTTTTAGATGTAATATACCATAAGTCAATGTGAATACGATGAATATAAATAATATTGAGCTTGATTATTTAATTTTAATTGTTATGCTTATGTGTAAATTATGGGTCATTCATTTGTAACCTCTTAACTTAGTTTCTTGGAGGCGAAGACACCAAAGTTTTGGTGATGGCGAGGAAGAAAAATATAAAAATTGTTTACATCTATTATACCATAATACAATTTGATTATACTGAATACAAATAAAATTGAGCTTAAATATTTAATTATAGTGATTACCATGTAGATATAATTTATTTGTCATTCATTTACAGTCTTTTAACTCTAGGATTAGTGACGAAGAAACATGAAATTTGGTGATGAAGAAGAAACATTTTGAATATATTTACATCTAGTTTACCATAATTAAATGTGAAAATGGTAAATATCAATAAATTCTTTCTTGATTATTTATTTTATTTATTACCTGTTTTGTACAAAATATATCTCATGGATTCTAGTCTTTTAACTTTGTTTTTTAGTGGGGAGAAACCTAATTTTAGTGTTGGAGTAGAAAAATAAAATATCAAAATTTTTATTACATCTACTATAGTCTATTATGTTTTTAGCTTAGTGATAAAAAAATCTAAAACTTTGGGATGGTGAAGAAAAGTATAGAATATTTTTAGATGTAATATACCATAAGTCAATGTGAATACGATGAATATAAATAATATAGAGCTTGATTATTTAATTTTATTTGTTATGCTTATGTGTAAATTATGGCCCATTCATTTGTAGCCTCTTAACTTAGTTTCTTGGAGGTGAAGACACCAAAGTTTTGGTGATGGGGAAGAAAGATATAGAAATTGTTTACATCTATTATACCATAATACAATGTGATTATACTGAATACAAATAAAATTGAGCTTAAATATTTAATTATAGTGATTACTCGTGTAGATATAATTTATTTGTCATTCATTTACAGTCTTTTAACTCTATGGCTTTCTGAAGAAGAAACATGAAATTTGGTAGTGGAGAAGAAACATATTGAATATATTTACATCTAGTTTACCATAATTCAATATGAAAATGGTAAATATCAATAAATTCTTTCTTAATTATTTATTTTATTTATTACCTTTTTTTTTACAAAATATATGTCATGGACTATAGTCTTTTAACTTTGTTTTTTAGTGGGGAAAAACCTACACTTTAGTGATGTAGTAGAAAAATAAAATATAATTAATTTTTTACATCTACTATAGTCTATTATGTTTTTAGCTTAGTGATAAATAAATCTAAAACTTTGGGATGGTGAAGAAAAATATTGAATATTTTTAGATGTAATATACCATAAGTCAATGTGAATATGATGAATATAAATAATATTGAGCTTGATTATTTAATTTTAATTGTTATGCTTATGTGTAAATTATGGGTCATTCAGTTGTAGCCTCTTAACTTAGTTTCTTGGAGGTGAACACTCCAAAGTTTTGGTGATGGAGAAGAAAGATATAGAAATTGTTTACGTCTATTATACCATAAGACAATGTGATTATACTGAATACAAATAACATTGAGCTTAAATATTTAATTATAGCGATTACTTATGTAGATATAATTTATTTGTCATTCATTTACAGTCTTTTAACTCTATGGCTTTGTGACGAAGAAACATGAAATTTGGTGATGGAGAAGATACATATTGAATATATTTACATCAAGTTTACCATAATTTAATGTGAAAATGGTAAATATCAATAAATTCTTTCTTAATTATTTATTTTATTTATTACCTTTTTTTTTACAAAATATATGTCATGGACTATTGTCTTTTAACTTTGTTTTTTAGTGGGGAAAAACCTAAAATTTTGTGATGGAGTAGGAAAATAAAATATAATTAATTTGTTACATCTACTATAGTCTATTATGTTTTTAGTTTAGTGATAAAAAAATCTCAAACTTTGGGATAGTGAAGAAAAATATTGAATATTTTTAGATGTAATATACCATAAGTCAATGTGAATACGATGAATATAAATAATATTGAGCTTGATTATTTAATTTTAATTGTTATGCTTATGTGTAAATTATGGGTCATTCATTTGTAACCTCTTAACTTAGTTTCTTGGAGGCGAAGACACCAAAGTTTTGGTGATGGCGAGGAAGAAAAATATAAAAATTGTTTACATCTATTATACCATAATACAATTTGATTATACTGAATACAAATAAAATTGAGCTTAAATATTTAATTATAGTGATTACCATGTAGATATAATTTATTTGTCATTCATTTACAGTCTTTTAACTCTAGGATTAGTGACGAAGAAACATGAAATTTGGTGATGAAGAAGAAACATTTTGAATATATTTACATCTAGTTTACCATAATTAAATGTGAAAATGGTAAATATCAATAAATTCTTTCTTGATTATTTATTTTATTTATTACCTGTTTTGTACAAAATATATCTCATGGATTCTAGTCTTTTAACTTTGTTTTTTAGTGGGGAGAAACCTAATTTTAGTGTTGGAGTAGAAAAATAAAATATCAAAATTTTTATTACATCTACTATAGTCTATTATGTTTTTAGCTTAGTGATAAAAAAATCTAAAACTTTGGGATGGTGAAGAAAAGTATAGAATATTTTTAGATGTAATATACCATAAGTCAATGTGAATACGATGAATATAAATAATATAGAGCTTGATTATTTAATTTTATTTGTTATGCTTATGTGTAAATTATGGCCCATTCATTTGTAGCCTCTTAACTTAGTTTCTTGGAGGTGAAGACACCAAAGTTTTGGTGATGGGGAAGAAAGATATAGAAATTGTTTACATCTATTATACCATAATACAATGTGATTATACTGAATACAAATAAAATTGAGCTTAAATATTTAATTATAGTGATTACTCGTGTAGATATAATTTATTTGTCATTCATTTACAGTCTTTTAACTCTATGGCTTTCTGAAGAAGAAACATGAAATTTGGTAGTGGAGAAGAAACATATTGAATATATTTACATCTAGTTTACCATAATTCAATATGAAAATGGTAAATATCAATAAATTCTTTCTTAATTATTTATTTTATTTATTACCTTTTTTTTTACAAAATATATGTCATGGACTATAGTCTTTTAACTTTGTTTTTTAGTGGGGAAAAACCTACACTTTAGTGATGTAGTAGAAAAATAAAATATAATTAATTTTTTACATCTACTATAGTCTATTATGTTTTTAGCTTAGTGATAAATAAATCTAAAACTTTGGGATGGTGAAGAAAAATATTGAATATTTTTAGATGTAATATACCATAAGTCAATGTGAATATGATGAATATAAATAATATTGAGCTTGATTATTTAATTTTAATTGTTATGCTTATGTGTAAATTATGGGTCATTCATTTGTAGCCTCTTAACTTAGTTTCTTGGAGGTGAACACACCAAAGTTTTAGTGATGGAGAAGAAAGATATAGAAATTGTTTACATCTATTATACCATAAGACAATGTGATTATATTGAATACAAATAACATTGAGCTTAAATATTTAATTATAGTGATTACTTATTTAGATATAATTTATTTGTCATTCATTTACAGTCTTTTAACTCTATGGCTTTGTGACGAAGAAACATGAAATTTGGTGATGGAGAAGATACATATTGAATATATTTACATCTAGTTTACCATAATTTAATGTGAAAATGGTAAATATCAATAAATTCTTTCTTAATTATTTATTTTATTTATTACCTTTTTTTTTAACAAATATATGTCATGGACTATAGTCTTTTAACTTTGTTTTTTAGTGGGGAAAAACCTAAAATTTTGTGATGGAGTAGGAAAATAAAATATAATTAATTTGTTACATCTACTATAGTCTATTATGTTTTTAGTTTAGTGATAACAAAATCTAAAACTTTGGGATGGTGAAGAAAAATATTGAATATTTTTAGATGTAATATACCATAAGTCAATGTGAATACGATGAATATAAATAATATTGAGCTTGATTATTTAATTTTAATTGTTATGCTTATGTGTAAATTATGGGTCATTCATTTGTAACCTCTTAACTTAGTTTCTTGGAGGCGAAGACACCAAAGTTTTGGTGATGGCGAGGAAGAAAAATATAAAAATTGTTTACATCTATTATACCATAATACAATTTGATTATACTGAATACAAATAAAATTGAGCTTAAATATTTAATTATAGTGATTACCATGTAGATATAATTTATTTGTCATTCATTTACAGTCTTTTAACTCTAGGATTAGTGACCAAGAAACATGAAATTTGGTGATGAAGAAGAAACATATTGAATATATTTACATCTAGTTTACCATAATTAAATGTGAAAATGGTAAATATCAATAAATTCTTTCTTGATTACTTATTTTATTTATTACCTGTTTTGTACAAAATATATGTCATGGATTCTAGTCTTTTAACTTTGTTTTTTAGTGGGGAAAAACCTAATTTTAGTGTTGGAGTAGAAAAATAAAATATCAAAATTTTTATTACATCTACTATAGTCTATTATGTTTTTAGGTTACTAATAAAAAAATCTAAAACTTTGGGATGGTGAAGAAAAGTATTGAATATTTTTAGATGTAATATACCATAAGTCAATGTGAATACGATGAATATAAATAATATAGAGCTTGATTATTTAATTTTATTTGTTATGCTTATGTGTAAATTATGGCCCATTCATTTGTAGCCTCTTAACTTAGTTTCTTGGAGGTGAAGACATCAAAGTTTTGGTGATGGGGAAGAAAGATATAGAAATTGTTTACATCTATTATACCATAATACAATGTGATTATACTGGATAAAATAAAATTGAGCTTAAATATTTAATTATAGTGATTACTCGTGTAGATATAATTTATTTGTCATTCATTTACAGTCTTTTAACTCTATGGCTTTCTGAAGAAGAAACATGAAATTTGGTAGTGGAGAACAAACATATTGACTATATTTACATCTAGTTTACCATAATTCAATGTGAAAATGGTAAATATCAATAAATTCTTTCTTAATTATTTATTTTATTTATTACCTTCTTTTTTACAAAATATATGACATGGACTATAGTCTTTTAATTTTGTTTTTTAGTGGGGAAAAACCTAAACTTTTGTGATGGAGTAGGAAAATAAAATATAATTAAATTGTTACATCTACTATAGTCTATTATGTTTTTAGTTTAGTGATAAAAAAATCTAAAACTTTGGGATGGTGAAGAAAAATATTGAATATTTTTAGATGTAATATACCATAAGTCAATGTGAATACGATGAATATAAATAATATTGAGCTTGATTATTTAATTTTAATTGTTATGCTTATGTGTAAATTATGGATCATTCATTTGTAACCTCTTAACTTAGTTTCTTGGAGGCGAAGACACCAAAGTTTTGGTGATGGCGAGGAAGAAAAATATAAAAATTGTTTACATCTATTATACCATAATACAATTTGATTATACTGAATACAAATAAAATTGAGCTTAAATATTTAATTATAGTGATTACCATGTAGATATAATTTATTTGTCATTCATTTACAGTCTTTTAACTCTAGGATTAGTGACGAAGAAACATGAAATTTGGTGATGAAGAAGAAACATATTGAATATATTTACATCTAGTTTACCATAATTAAATGTGAAAATGGTAAATATCAATAAATTCTTTCTTGATTATTTATTTTATTTATTACTTGTTTTGTACAAAATATATGTCATGGATTCTAGTCTTTTCACTTTGTTTTTTAGTGGGGAAAAACCTAATTTTAGTGTTGGAGTAGAAAAATAAAATATCAAAATTTTTTTACATCTACTATAGTCTATTATGTTTTTATCTTAGTGATAAAAAATATAAAACTTTGGGATGGTGAAGAAAAGTATTGAATATTTTTAGATGTAATATACCATAAGTCAATGTGAATACGATGAATATAAATAATATAGAGCTTGATTATTTAATTTTATTTGTTATGCTTATGTGTAAATTATGGCCCATTCATTTGTAGCCTCTTAACTTAGTTTCTTGGAGGTGAAGACACCAAAGTTTTGGTGATGGGGAAGAAAGATATAGAAATTGTTTACATCTATTATACCATAATACAATGTGATTATACTGAATACAAATAAAATTGAGCTTAAATATTTAATTATAGTGATTACTCGTGTAGATATAATTTATTTGTCATTCATTTACAGTCTTTTAACTCTATGGCTTTCTGAAGAAGAAACATGAAATTTGGTAGTGGAGAAGAAACATATTGAATATATTTACATCTAGTTTACCATAATTCAATATGAAAATGGTAAATATCAATAAATTCTTTCTTAATTATTTATTTTATTTATTACCTTTTTTTTTTACAAAATATATGTCATGGACTATAGTCTTTTAACTTTGTTTTTTAGTGGGGGAAAACCTACACTTTAGTGATGTAGTAGAAAAATAAAATATAATTAATTTTTTACATCTACTATAGTCTATTATGTTTTTAGCTTAGTGATAAATAAATCTAAAACTTTGGGATGGTGAAGAAAAATATTGAATATTTTTAGATGTAATATACCATAAGTCAATGTGAATATGATGAATATAAATAATATTGAGCTTGATTATTTAATTTTAATTGTTATGCTTATGTGTAAATTATGGGTCATTCATTTGTAGCCTCTTAACTTAGTTTCTTGGAGGTGAACACACCAAAGTTTTAGTGATGGAGAAGAAAGATATAGAAATTGTTTACATCTATTATACCATAAGACAATGTGATTATACTGAATACAAATAACATTGAGCTTAAATATTTAATTATAGTGATTACTTATGTAGATATAATTTATTTGTCATTCATTTAAAGTCTTTTAACTCTATGGCTTTGTGACGAAGAAACATGAAATTTGGTGATGGAGAAGATACATATTGAATATATTTACATCTAGTTTACCATAATTTAATGTGAAAATGGTAAATATCAATAAATTATTTCTTAATTATTTATTTTATTTATTACCTTTTTTTTAACAAATATATGTCATGGACTATAGTCTTTTAACTATGTTTTTTAGTGGGGAAAAACCTAAAATTTTGTGATGGAGTAGGAAAATAAAATATAATTAATTTGTTACATCTACTATAGTCTATTATGTTTTTAGTTTAGTGATAAAAAAATCTAAAACTTTGGGATGGTGAAGAAAAATATTGAATATTTTTAGATGTAATATACCATAAGTCAATGTGAATACGATGAATATAAATAATATTGAGCTTGATTATTTAATTTTAATTGTTATGCTTATGTGTAAATTATGGGTCATTCATTTGTAACCTCTTAACTTAGTTTCTTGGAGGCGAAGACACCAAAGTTTTGGTGATGGCGAGGAAGAAAAATATAAAAATTGTTTACATCTATTATACCATAATACAATTTGATTATACTGAATACAAATAAAATTGAGCTTAAATATTTAATTATAGTGATTACCATGTAGATATAATTTATTTGTCATTCATTTACAGTCTTTTAACTCTAGGATTAGTGACGAAGAAACATGAAATTTGGTGATGAAGAAGAAACATTTTGAATATATTTACATCTAGTTTACCATAATTAAATGTGAAAATGGTAAACATCAATAAATTCTTTCTTGATTATTTATTTTATTTATTACCTGTTTTGTACAAAATATATCTCATGGATTCTAGTCTTTTAACTTTGTTTTTTAGTGGGGAGAAACGTAATTTTAGTGTTGGAGTAGAAAAATAAAATATCAAAATTTTTATTACATCTACTATAGTCTATTATGTTTTTAGCTTAGTGATAAAAAAATCTAAAACTTTGGGATGGTGAAGAAAAGTATTGAATATATTTAGATGTAATATACCATAAGTCAATGTGAATACGATGAATATAAATAATATAGAGCTTGATTATTTAATTTTATTTGTTATGCTTATGTGTAAATTATGGCCCATTCATTTGTAGCCTCTTAACTTAGTTTCTTGGAGGTGAAGACACCAAAGTTTTGGTGATGGAGAAGAAGAAAAATATAGAAATTGTTTACACCTATTATACCATAATACAATGTGATTATACTGAATACAAATAACATTGACCTTAAATATTTAATTATAGTGATTACCCATGTAGATATGATTTATTTGTCGTTCATTTACAGTTTTTTAACTCTATGGCTTAGTGACGAAGAAACATGAAATTTGGTGATGAAGAATAAACATATTGAATATATTTACATCTAGTTTACCATAATTCAATGTGAAAATGGTAAATATCAATAAATTCTTTCTTAATTATTTATTTTATTTATTACCTTTTTTTTTACAAAATATATGTCATGGACTATAGTCTTTTAACTTTGTTTTTTAGTGGAGAAAAACCTACACTTTAGTGATGTAGTAGAAAAATAAAATATAATTAATTTTTTACATCTACTATAGTCTATTATGTTTTTAGCTTAGTGATAAAAGAATCTAAAACTTTGGGATGGTGAAGAAAAGTATTGAATATTTTTAGATGTAATATACCATATGTCAATGTGAATACGATGAATATAAATAATATAGAGCTTGATTATTTAATTTTATTTGTTATGCTTATGTGTAAATTATGGCCCATTCATTTGTAGCCTCTTAACTTAGTTTCTTGGAGGTGAAGACACCAAAGTTTTGGTGATGGGGAAGAAAGATATAGAGATTGTTTACATCTATTATACCATAATACAATGTGATTATACTAAATACAAATAAAATTGAGCTTAAATATTTAATTATAGTGATTACTCGTGTAGATATAATTTATTTGTCATTCATTTACAGACTTTTAACTCTATGGCTTTCTGAAGAAGAAACATGAAATTTGGCAGTGGAGAAGAAACATATTGAATATATTTACATCTAGTTTACCATAATTCAATGTGAAAATGGTAAATATCAATAAATTCTTTCTTAATTATTTATTTTATTTATTACCTTTTTTTTTACAAAATATATGTCATGGACTATAGTCTTTTAACTTTGTTTTTTAGTGGAGAAAAACCTACACTTTAGTGATCTAGTAGAAAAATAAAATATAATTAATTTTTTACATCTACTATAGTCTATTATGTTTTTAGCTTAGTGATAAATAAATCTAAAACTTTGGGATGGTGAAGAAAAATATTGAATATTTTTAGATGTAATATACCATAAGTCAATGTGAATATGATGAATATAAATAATATTGAGCTTGATTATTTAATTTTAATTGTTATGCTTATGTGTAAATTATGGGTCATTCATTTGTAGCCTCTTAACTTAGTTTCTTGGAGGTAAACACACCAATGTTTTGGTGATGGAGAAGAAAGATATAGAAATTGTTTACATGTATTATACCATAAGACAATGTGATTATACTGAATACAAATAACATTGAGCTTAAATAATTAATTATAGTGATTACTTATGTAGATATAATTTATTTGTCATTCATTTACAGTCTTTTAACTCTATGGCTTTGTGACGAAGAAACATGAAATTTGGTGATGGAGAAGATACATATTGAATATATTTACATTTAGTTTACCATAATTTAATGTGAAAATGGTAAATATCAATAAATTCTTTCTTAATTATTTATTTTATTTATTACCTTTTTTTTTACAAAATATATGTCATGGACTATAGTATTTTAACTTTGTTTTTTAGTGGGGAAAAACCTAAACTTTAGTGATCGAGTAGGAAAATAAAATATAATTAAGTTTTTACATCTACTATAGTCTATTATGTTTTTAGTTTAGTGATAAAAAAATCTAAAACTTTGGGATGGTGAAGAAAAATATTGAATATTTTTAGATGTAATATACCATAAGTCAATGTGAATACGATGAATATAAATAATATTGAGCTTGATTATTTAATTTTAATTGTTATGCTTATTTGTAAATTATGGGTCATTCATTTGTAACCTCTTAACTTAGTTTCTTGGAGGCGAAGACACCAAAGTTTTGGTGATGGCGAGGAAGAAAAATATAAAAATTGTTTACATCTATTATACCATAATACAATTTGATTATACTGAATACAAATAAAATTGAGCTTAAATATTTAATTATAGTGATTACCATGTAGATATAATTTATTTGTCATTCATTTACAGTCTTTTAACTCTAGGATTAGTGACGAAGAAACATGAAATTTGGTGATGAAGAAGAAACATATTGAATATATTTACATCTAGTTTACCATAATTAAATGTGAAAATGGTAAATATCAATAAATTCTTTCTTTATTATTTATTTTAATTATTACCTGTTTTGTACAAAATATATGTCATGGACTCTAGTCTTTTAACTTTGTTTTTTAGTGGGGAAAAACCTAATTTTAGTGTTGGAGTACACAAATAAAATATCAATTTTTTTTACATCTACTATAGTCTATTATGTTTTTCGCTTAGTGATAAAAAAATCTAAAACTTTGGGATGGTGAAGAAAAATATTGAATATTTTTAGATGTAATATACCATAAGTCAATGTGAATACGATGAATATAAATAATATAGAGCTTGATTATTTAATTTTATTTGTTATGCTTATGTGTAAATTATGGGTCATTCATTTGTAACCTCTTAACTTAGTTTCTTGGAGGCGAAGACACCAAAGTTTTGGTGATGGCGAGGAAGAAAAATATAAAAATTGTTTACATCTATTATACCATAATACAATTTGATTATACTGAATACAAATAAAATTGAGCTTAAATATTTAATTATAGTGATTACCATGTAGATATAATTTATTTGTCATTCATTTATAGTCTTTTAACTCTAGGATTAGTGACGAAGAAACATGAAATTTGGTGATGAAGAAGAAACATATTGAATATATTTACATCTAGTTTACCATAATTAAATGTGAAAATGGTAAATATCAATAAATTCTTTCTTTATTATTTATTTTAATTATTACCTGTTTTGTACAAAATATATGTCATGGATTCTAGTCTTTTAACTTTGTTTTTTAGTGGGGAAAAACCTAATTTTAGTGTTGGAGTACACAAATAAAATATCAAATTTTTTTTTACATCTACTATAGTCTATTTTGTTTTTCGCTTAGTGATAAAAAAAATCTAAAAGTATTGAATATTTTTAGATGTAATATACCATAAGTCAATGTGAATACGATGAATATAAATAATATAGAGCTTGATTATTTAATTTTATTTGTTATGCTTATTTGTAAATTATGGCCCATTCGTTTGTAGCCTCTTAACTTAGTTTCTCGGAGGTGAAGACACCAAAGTTTTGGTGATGGGGAAGAAAGATATAGAAATTGTTTATATCTATTATACCATAATACACTGTGATTATACTGAATACAAATAACATTGACCTTAAATATTTAATTATAGTGATTACCCATGTAGATATAATTTATTTGTCATTCATTTACAGTCTTTTAACTCTAGGATTAGTGACGAAGAAACATGAAATTTGGTGATGAAGAAGAAACATATTGAATATATTTACATCTAGTTTACCATAATTAAATGTGAAAATGGTAAATATCAATAAATTCTTTCTTGATTATTTATTTTATTTATTACTTGTTTTGTACAAAATATATGTCATGGATTCTAGTCTTTTCACTTTGTTTTTTAGTGGGGAAAAACCTAATTTTAGTGTTGGAGTAGAAAAATAAAATATCAAAATTTTTTTTACATCTACTATAGTCTATTATGTTTTTATCTTAGTGATAAAAAATATAAAACTTTGGGATGGTGAAGAAAAGTATTGAATATTTTTAGATGTAATATACCATAAGTCAATGTGAATACGATGAATATAAATAATATAGAGCTTGATTATTTAATTTTATTTGTTATGCTTATGTGTAAATTATGGCCCATTCATTTGTAGCCTCTTAACTTAGTTTCTTGGAGGTGAAGACACCAAAGTTTTGGTGATGGGGAAGAAAGATATAGAAATTGTTTACATCTATTATACCATAATACAATGTGATTATACTGAATACAAATAAAATTGAGCTTAAATATTTAATTATAGTGATTACTCGTGTAGATATAATTTATTTGTCATTCATTTACAGTCTTTTAACTCTATGGCTTTCTGAAGAAGAAACATGAAATTTGGTAGTGGAGAAGAAACATATTGAATATATTTACATCTAGTTTACCATAATTCAATATGAAAATGGTAAATATCAATAAATTCTTTCTTAATTATTTATTTTATTTATTACCTTTTTTTTTACAAAATATATGTCATGGACTATAGTCTTTTAACTTTGTTTTTTAGTGGGGAAAAACCTACACTTTAGTGATGTAGTAGAAAAATAAAATATAATTAATTTTTTACATCTACTATAGTCTATTATGTTTTTAGCTTAGTGATAAATAAATCTAAAACTTTGGGATGGTGAAGAAAAATATTGAATATTTTTAGATGTAATATACCATAAGTCAATGTGAATATGATGAATATAAATAATATTGAGCTTGATTATTTAATTTTAATTGTTATGCTTATGTGTAAATTATGGGTCATTCATTTGTAGCCTCTTAACTTAGTTTCTTGGAGGTGAACACACCAAAGTTTTAGTGATGGAGAAGAAAGATATAGAAATTGTTTACATCTATTATACCATAAGACAATGTGATTATACTGAATACAAATAACATTGAGCTTAAATATTTAATTATAGTGATTACTTATGTAGATATAATTTATTTGTCATTCATTTAAAGTCTTTTAACTCTATGGCTTTGTGACGAAGAAACATGAAATTTGGTGATGGAGAAGATACATATTGAATATATTTACATCTAGTTTACCATAATTTAATGTGAAAATGGTAAATATCAATAAATTATTTCTTAATTATTTATTTTATTTATTACCTTTTTTTTTAACAAATATATGTCATGGACTATAGTCTTTTAACTATGTTTTTTAGTGGGGAAAAACCTAAAATTTTGTGATGGAGTAGGAAAATAAAATATAATTAATTTGTTACATCTACTATAGTCTATTATGTTTTTAGTTTAGTGATAAAAAAATCTAAAACTTTGGGATGGTGAAGAAAAATATTGAATATTTTTAGATGTAATATACCATAAGTCAATGTGAATACGATGAATATAAATAATATTGAGCTTGATTATTTAATTTTAATTGTTATGCTTATGTGTAAATTATGGGTCATTCATTTGTAACCTCTTAACTTAGTTTCTTGGAGGCGAAGACACCAAAGTTTTGGTGATGGCGAGGAAGAAAAATATAAAAATTGTTTACATCTATTATACCATAATACAATTTGATTATACTGAATACAAATAAAATTGAGCTTAAATATTTAATTATAGTGATTACCATGTAGATATAATTTATTTGTCATTCATTTACAGTCTTTTAACTCTAGGATTAGTGACGAAGAAACATGAAATTTGGTGATGAAGAAGAAACATTTTGAATATATTTACATCTAGTTTACCATAATTAAATGTGAAAATGGTAAATATCAATAAATTCTTTCTTGATTATTTATTTTATTTATTACCTGTTTTGTACAAAATATATCTCATGGATTCTAGTCTTTTAACTTTGTTTTTTAGTGGGGAGAAACGTAATTTTAGTGTTGGAGTAGAAAAATAAAATATCAAAATTTTTATTACATCTACTATAGTCTATTATGTTTTTAGCTTAGTGATAAAAAAATCTAAAACTTTGGGATGGTGAAGAAAAGTATTGAATATATTTAGATGTAATATACCATAAGTCAATGTGAATACGATGAATATAAATAATATAGAGCTTGATTATTTAATTTTATTTGTTATGCTTATGTGTAAATTATGGCCCATTCATTTGTAGCCTCTTAACTTAGTTTCTTGGAGGTGAAGACACCAAAGTTTTGGTGATGGAGAAGAAGAAAAATATAGAAATTGTTTACACCTATTATACCATAATACAATGTGATTATACTGAATACAAATAACATTGACCTTAAATATTTAATTATAGTGATTACCCATGTAGATATGATTTATTTGTCGTTCATTTACAGTTTTTTAACTCTATGGCTTAGTGACGAAGAAACATGAAATTTGGTGATGAAGAATAAACATATTGAATATATTTACATCTAGTTTACCATAATTCAATGTGAAAATGGTAAATATCAATAAATTCTTTCTTAATTATTTATTTTATTTATTACCTTTTTTTTTACAAAATATATGTCATGGACTATAGTCTTTTAACTTTGTTTTTTAGTGGAGAAAAACCTACACTTTAGTGATGTAGTAGAAAAATAAAATATAATTAATTTTTTACATCTACTATAGTCTATTATGTTTTTAGCTTAGTGATAAAAGAATCTAAAACTTTGGGATGGTGAAGAAAAGTATTGAATATTTTTAGATGTAATATACCATATGTCAATGTGAATACGATGAATATAAATAATATAGAGCTTGATTATTTAATTTTATTTGTTATGCTTATGTGTAAATTATGGCCCATTCATTTGTAGCCTCTTAACTTAGTTTCTTGGAGGTGAAGACACCAAAGTTTTGGTGATGGGGAAGAAAGATATAGAGATTGTTTACATCTATTATACCATAATACAATGTGATTATACTAAATACAAATAAAATTGAGCTTAAATATTTAATTATAGTGATTACTCGTGTAGATATAATTTATTTGTCATTCATTTACAGACTTTTAACTCTATGGCTTTCTGAAGAAGAAACATGAAATTTGGTAGTGGAGAAGAAACATATTGAATATATTTACATCTAGTTTACCATAATTCAATGTGAAAATGGTAAATATCAATAAATTCTTTCTTAATTATTTATTTTATTTATTACCTTTTTTTTTACAAAATATATGTCATGGACTATAGTCTTTTAACTTTGTTTTTTAGTGGAGAAAAACCTACACTTTAGTGATCTAGTAGAAAAATAAAATATAATTAATTTTTTACATCTACTATAGTCTATTATGTTTTTAGCTTAGTGATAAATAAATCTAAAACTTTGGGATGGTGAAGAAAAATATTGAATATTTTTAGATGTAATATACCATAAGTCAATGTGAATATGATGAATATAAATAATATTGAGCTTGATTATTTAATTTTAATTGTTATGCTTATGTGTAAATTATGGGTCATTCATTTGTAGCCTCTTAACTTAGTTTCTTGGAGGTAAACACACCAATGTTTTGGTGATGGAGAAGAAAGATATAGAAATTGTTTACATGTATTATACCATAAGACAATGTGATTATACTGAATACAAATAACATTGAGCTTAAATAATTAATTATAGTGATTACTTATGTAGATATAATTTATTTGTCATTCATTTACAGTCTTTTAACTCTATGGCTTTGTGACGAAGAAACATGAAATTTGGTGATGGAGAAGATACATATTGAATATATTTACATCTAGTTTACCATAATTTAATGTGAAAATGGTAAATATCAATAAATTCTTTCTTAATTATTTATTTTATTTATTACCTTTTTTTTTACAAAATATATGTCATGGACTATAGTATTTTAACTTTGTTTTTTAGTGGGGAAAAACCTAAACTTTAGTGATCGAGTAGGAAAATAAAATATAATTAAGTTTTTACATCTACTATAGTCTATTATGTTTTTAGTTTAGTGATAAAAAAATCTAAAACTTTGGGATGGTGAAGAAAAATATTGAATATTTTTAGATGTAATATACCATAAGTCAATGTGAATACGATGAATATAAATAATATTGAGCTTGATTATTTAATTTTAATTGTTATGCTTATGTGTAAATTATGGGTCATTCATTTGTAACCTCTTAACTTAGTTTCTTGGAGGCGAAGACACCAAAGTTTTGGTGATGGCGAGGAAGAAAAATATAAAAATTGTTTACATCTATTATACCATAATACAATTTGATTATACTGAATACAAATAAAATTGAGCTTAAATATTTAATTATAGTGATTACCATGTAGATATAATTTATTTGTCATTCATTTACAGTCTTTTAACTCTAGGATTAGTGACGAAGAAACATGAAATTTGGTGATGAAGAAGAAACATATTGAATATATTTACATCTAGTTTACCATAATTAAATGTGAAAATGGTAAATATCAATAAATTCTTTCTTTATTATTTATTTTAATTATTATCTGTTTTGTACAAAATATATGTCATGGACTCTAGTCTTTTAACTTTGTTTTTTAGTGGGGAAAAACCTAATTTTAGTGTTGGAGTACACAAATAAAATATCAAAATTTTTTTTACATCTACTATAGTCTATTATGTTTTTCGCTTAGTGATAAAAAAATCTAAAACTTTGGGATGGTGAAGAAAAATATTGAATATTTTTAGATGTAATATACCATAAGTCAATGTGAATACGATGAATATAAATAATATAGAGCTTGATTATTTAATTTTATTTGTTATGCTTATGTGTAAATTATGGGTCATTCATTTGTAACCTCTTAACTTAGTTTCTTGGAGGCGAAGACACCAAAGTTTTGGTGATGGCGAGGAAGAAAAATATAAAAATTGTTTACATCTATTATACCATAATACAATTTGATTATACTGAATACAAATAAAATTGAGCTTAAATATTTAATTATAGTGATTACCATGTAGATATAATTTATTTGTCATTCATTTATAGTCTTTTAACTCTAGGATTAGTGACGAAGAAACATGAAATTTGGTGATGAAGAAGAAACATATTGAATATATTTACATCTAGTTTACCATAATTAAATGTGAAAATGGTAAATATCAATAAATTCTTTCTTTATTATTTATTTTAATTATTACCTGTTTTGTACAAAATATATGTCATGGATTCTAGTCTTTTAACTTTGTTTTTTAGTGGGGAAAAACCTAATTTTAGTGTTGGAGTACACAAATAAAATATCAAAATTTTTTTTACATCTACTATAGTCTATTTTGTTTTTCGCTTAGTGATAAAAAAAATCTAAAAGTATTGAATATTTTTAGATGTAATATACCATAAGTCAATGTGAATACGATGAATATAAATAATATAGAGCTTGATTATTTAATTTTATTTGTTATGCTTATTTGTAAATTATGGCCCATTCGTTTGTAGCCTCTTAACTTAGTTTCTCGGAGGTGAAGACACCAAAGTTTTGGTGATGGGGAAGAAAGATATAGAAATTGTTTATATCTATTATACCATAATACACTGTGATTATACTGAATACAAATAACATTGACCTTAAATATTTAATTATAGTGATTACCCATGTAGATATGATTTATTTGTCATTCATTTACAGTCTTTTAACTCTATGGCTTTGTGACGAAGAAACATGAAATTTGGTGATGGAGAAGAAACATATTGAATATATTTACATCTAATTTACCATAATTTAATATGAAAATGGTTAATATCAATAAATTCTTTCTTAATTATTTATTTTATTTATTACCTTTTTTTTACAAAATATATGTCATGGACTATAGTCTTTTAACTTTGTTTTTTAGTGGGGAAAGCTAAACTTCTGTGATGGACTAGAAAAACAAAATATAATTAATTTTTTAAATCTACTATAGTCTATTATGTTTTTAGCTTAGTGATAAAAAAATCTAAAAGTTTGGGATGGTGAAGAAAAATATTGAATTATTTTTAGATGTAATATACCATAAGTCAATTTGAATATGATGAATATAAATAATATTGAGCTTGATTATTTAATTTTAATTGTTATGCATATGTATAAATTATGGGTCATTCATTTGTAACCTCTTAACTTAGTTTCTTGGAGGAGAAGAAACCAAAGTTTGGGTGATGGAGAAGAAGAAAAACATAGAAATTGTTTACATCTATTATATCATAATACAAGGTGATCATACTGAATAAAAATAACATTGAGCTTAAGTATTTAATTTTAGTGATTACCCATGTAGACGTAATTTATTTGTCATTCATTTACAGTGTTTTAACTTTGTGGCTTAGTGACGAAGAAACATGAAATTTGGTAATGGAGAAGAAACATATTGAATATATTTACATCTAATTTACCATAATTCAATGTGAAAATGGTAAATATCAATAAATTCTTTCTTAATTATTTATTTTATTTATTACCTTTTTTTTATAAAATATAGGTCATGGACTATAGTCTTTTAACTTTGTTTTTTAGTGGGGAAAAACCTAAACTTTAGTGATGGAGTAGAAAAATAAAATATAATTATTTTTTTACATCTACTATAGTTTATTATATTTTTAGCTTAGTGATAAATAAATCGAAAACTTTGGGATGGTGAAGAAAAACATTGAATTATTTTTAGATGTAATATAACATAAGTCAATGTGAATACGATGAATATAAATAATACTGAGCTTGATTATTTAATTTTAATTTTTATGCATACGTATAAATTATGGGTCATTCATTTGTAGCATCTTAACTTAGTTTCTTGGAGGTGAAGAAACCAAAGTTTTGGTGATGGAGAAGAAGAAAAATATAGAAATTGTTTACGCCTATTATACCATAATACAATGTGATTATACTGAATACAAATAAAATTGAGCTTAAATATTTAATTATAGTGATTACTCGTGTAGATATAATTTATTTGTCATTCATTTACAGTCTTTTAACTCTATGGCTTTCTGAAGAAGAAACATGAAATTTGGTAGTGGAGAAGAAACATATTGAATATATTTACATCTAGTTTACCATAATTCAATGTGAAAATGGTAAATATCAATAAATTCTTTCTTAATTATTTATTTTATTTATTACCTTCTTTTTTACAAAATATATGTCATGGACTATAGTCTTTTAACTTTGTTTTTTAGTGGGGAAAAACCTAAACTTTTGTGATGGAGTAGGAAAATAAAATATAATTAATTTGTTACATCTACTATAGTCTATTATATTTTTAGTTTAGTGATAAAAAAATATAAAACTTTGGGATGGTGAAGAAAAGTATTGAATATTTTTAGATGTAATATACCATAAGTCAATGTGAATACGATGAATATAAATAATATAGAGCTTGATTATTTAATTTTATTTGTTATGCTTATGTGTAAATTATGGCCCATTCATTTGTAGCCTCTTAACTTAGTTTCTTGGAGGTGAAGACACCAAAGTTTTGGTGATGGGGAAGAAAGATATAGAAATTGTTTACATCTATTATACCATAATACAATGTGATTATACTGAATACAGATAAAATTGAGCTTAAATATTTAATTATAGTGATTACTCGTGTAGATATAATTTATTTGTCATTCATTTACAGTCTTTTAACTCTATGGCTTTGTGACGAAGAAACATGAAATTTGGTAGTGGCGAAGAAACATATTGAATATATTTACATCTAGTTTACCATAATTCAATGTGAAAATGGTAAATATCAATAAATTCTTTCTTAATTATTTATTTTATTTATTACCTTTTTTTTTACAAAATATATGTCATGGACTATAGTCTTTTAACTTGGTTTTTTAGTGGGGAAAAACCTACACTTTAGTGATGTAGTAGAAAAATAAAATATAATTAATTTTTTACATCTACTATAGTCTATTATGTTTTTAATTTAGTGATAAACAAATCTAAAACTTTGGGATGGTGAAGAAAAATATTGAATATTTTTAGATGTAATATACCATAAGTCAATGTGAATACGACAAATATAAATAATATTGATCTTGATTATTTAATTTTAATTGTTATGCATATGTATAATTTATGGGTCATTCATTTGTAGCATTTTAACTTAGTTTCTTGGAGGTGAAGAAACCAAAGTTTTGGTGATGGAGAAGAAGAAAAATATAGAAATTGTTTACACCTATTATACCATAATACAATGTGATTATACTGAATACAAATAACATTGACCTTAAATATTTAATTATAGTGATTACCCATGTAGATATGATTTATTTGTCGTTCATTTACAGTTTTTTAACTCTATGGCTTAGTGACGAAGAAACATGAAATTTGGTGATGAAGAATAAACATATTGAATATATTTAAATCTAATTTACCATAATTCAATGTGAAAATGGTAAATATGAATAAATTATTTCTTGATTATTTATTTTATTTATTACCTGTTTTATACAAAATATATGTCATGGACTATAGCCTTTTAACTTTGTTTTTTAGTGCGGAAAAACCTAAACTTTTGTGATGGAGTAGAAAAATAAAATATAATAAATTTTTTACATCTACTATGGTCTATTATGTTTTTAGCTTAGTGATAAATAAATCTAAAACTTTGGGATGGTGAAGAAAAATATTGAATATTTTTAGATGTAATATACCATAAGTCAATGTGAATATGATGAATATAAATAATATTGAGCTTGATTATTTAATTTTAATTGTTATGCTTATGTGTAAATTATGGCCCATTCATTTGTAGCCTCTTAACTTAGTTTCTTGGAGGTGAACACACCAAAGTTTTGGTGATGGAGAAGAAAGATATAGAAATTGTTTACATCTATTATACCATAAGACAATGTGATTATACTGAATACAAATAACATTGAGCTTAAATATTTAATTATAGTGATTACTTATGTAGATATAATTTATTTGTCATTCATTTACAGTCTTTTAACTCTATGGCTTTGTGACGAAGAAACATGAAATTTGGTGATGGAGAAGATACATATTGAATATATTTACATCTAGTTTACCATAATTTAATGTGAAAATGGTAAATATCAATAAATTCTTTCTTAATTATTTATTTTATTTATTACCTGTTTTGTACAAAATATATGTCATGGATTCTAGTCTTTTAACTTTGTTTTTTAGTGGGGAAAAACCTAATTTTAGTGTTGGAGTAGAAAAATAAAATATCAAAATTTTTATTACATCTACTATAGTCTATTATGTTTTTAGGTTACTAATAAAAAAATCTAAAACTTTGGGATGGTGAAGAAAAGTATTGAATATTTTTAGATGTAATATACCATAAGTCAACGTGAATGCAATGAATATAAATAATATAGAGCTTGATTATTTAATTTTATTTGTTATGCTTATGTGTAAATTATGACCCATTCATTTGTAGCCTCTTAACTTAGTTTCTTGGAGGTGAAGACACCAAAGTTTTGGTGATGGGGAAGAAAGATATAGAAATTGTTTACATCTATTATACCATAATACAATGTGATTATACTGAATACAAATAAAATTGAGCTTAAATATTTAATTATAGTGATTACTCGTGTAGATATAATTTATTTTTCATTCATTTACAGTCTTTTAACTCTATGGCTTTCTGAAGAAGAAACATGAAATTTGGTAGTGGAGAAGAAACATATTGAATATATTTACATCTAGTTTACCATAATTCAATGTGAAAATGGTAAATATCAATAAATTCTTTCTTAATTATTTATTTTATTTATTACCTTCTTTTTTACAAAATATATGTCATGGACTATAGTCTTTTAACTTTGTTTTTTAGTGGGGAAAAACCTAAACTTTTGTGATGGAGTAGGAAAATAAAATATAATTAATTTGTTACATCTACTATAGTCTATTATGTTTTTAGTTTAGTGATAAAAAAATCTTAAACTTTGGGATGGTGAAGAAAAATATTGAATATTTTTAGATGTAATATACCATAAGTCAATGTGAATACGATGAATATAAATAATATTGAGCTTGATTATTTAATTTTAATTGTTATGCTTATGTGTAAATTATGGGTCATTCATTTGTAACCTCTTAACTTAGTTTCTTGGAGGCGAAGACACCAAAGTTTTGGTGATGGCGAGGAAGAAAAATATAAAAATTGTTTACATCTATTATACCATAATACAATTTGATTATACTGAATACAAATAAAATTGAGCTTAAATATTTAATTATAGTGATTACCATGTAGATACAATTTATTTGTCATTCATTTACAGTCTTTTAACTCTAGGATTAGTGACGAAGAAACATGAAATTTGGTGATGAAGAAGAAACATATTGAATATATTTACATCTAGTTTACCATAATTAAATGTGAAAATGGTAAATATCAATAAATTCTTTCTTGATTATTTATTTTATTTATTACTTGTTTTGTACAAAATATATCTCATGGATTCTAGTCTTTTAACTTTGTTTTTTAGTGGGGAGAAACCTAATTTTAGTGTTGGAGTAGAAAAATAAAATATCAAAATTTTTATTACATCTACTATAGTCTATTATGTTTTTAGCTTAGTGATAAAAAAATCTAAAACTTTGGGATGGTGAAGAAAAGTATTGAATATTTTTAGATGTAATATACCATAAGTCAATGTGAATACGATGAATATAAATAATATAGAGCTTGATTATTTAATTTTATTTGTTATGCTTATGTGTAAATTATGGCCCATTCATTTGTAGCCTCTTAACTTAGTTTCTTGGAGGTGAAGACACCAAAGTTTTGGTGATGGGGAAGAAAGATATAAAAATTGTTTACATCTATTATACCATAATACAATGTGATTATACTGAATACAAATAAAATTGAGCTTAAATATTTAATTATAGTGATTACTCGTGTAGATATAATTTATTTGTCATTCATTTACAGTCTTTTAACTCTATGGCTTTCTGAAGAAGAAACATGAAATTTGGTAGTGGAGAAGAAACATATTGAATATATTTACATCTAGTTTACCATAATTCAATATGAAAATGGTAAATATCAATAAATTCTTTCTTAATTATTTATTTTATTTATTACCTTTTTTTTTACAAAATATATGTCATGGACTATAGTCTTTTAACTTTGTTTTTTAGTGGGGAAAAACCTACACTTTAGTGATGTAGTAGAAAAATAAAATATAATTAATTTTTTACATCTACTATAGTCTATTATGTTTTTAGCTTAGTGATAAATAAATCTAAAACTTTGGGATGGTGAAGAAAAATATTGAATATTTTTAGATGTAATATACCATAAGTCAATGTGAATATGATGAATATAAATAATATTGAGCTTGATTATTTAATTTTAATTGTTACGCTTATGTGTAAATTATGGGTCATTCATTTGTAGCCTTTTAACTTAGTTTCTTAGAGGTGAACACACCAAAGTTTTAGTGATGGAGAAGAAAGATATAGAAATTGTTTACATCTATTATACCATAAGACAATGTGATTATATTGAATACAAATAACATTGAGCTTAAATATTTAATTATAGTGATTACTTATGTAGATATAATTTATTTGTCATTCATTTACAGTCTTTTAACTCTATGGCTTTGTGACGAAGAAACATGAAATTTGGTGATGGAGAAGATACATATTGAATATATTTACATCTAGTTTACCATAATTTAATGTGAAAATTGTAAATATCAATAAATTCTTTCTTAATTATTTATTTTATTTATTACCTTTTTTTTTAACAAATATATGTCATGGACTATAGTCTTTTAACTTTGTTTTTTAGTGGGGAAAAACCTAAAATTTTGTGATGGAGTAGGAAAATAAAATATAATTAATTTGTTACATCTACTATAGTCTATTATGTTTTTAGTTTAGTGATAAAAAAATATAAAACTTTGGGATGGTGAAGAAAAATATTGAATATTTTTAGATGTAATATACCATAAGTCAATGTGAATACGATGAATATAAATAATATTGAGCTTGATTATTTAATTTTAATTGTTATGCTTATGTGTAAATTATGGGTCATTCATTTGTAACCTCTTAACTTAGTTTCTTGGAGGCGAAGACACCAAAGTTTTGGTGACGGCGAGGAAGAAAAATATAAAAATTGTTTACATCTATTATACCATAATACAATTTGATTATACTGAATACAAATAAAATTGAGCTTAAATATTTAATTATAGTGATTACCATGTAGATATAATTTATTTGTCATTCATTTACAGTCTTTTAACTCTAGGATTAGTGACGAAGAAACATGAAATTTGGTGATGAAGAAGAAACATTTTGAATATATTTACATCTAGTTTACCATAATTAAATGTGAAAATGGTAAATATCAATAAATTCTTTCTTGATTATTTATTTTTTTTTTATTACCTGTTTTGTACAAAATATATGTCATGGATTCTAGTCTTTTAACTTTGTTTTTTAGTGGGGAAAAACCTAATTTTAGTGTTGGAGTAGAAAAATAAAATATCAAAATTTTTATTACATCTACTATAGTCTATTATGTTTTTAGGTTACTAATAAAAAAATCTAAAACTTTGGGATGGTGAAGAAAAGTATTGAATATTTTTAGATGTAATATACCATAAGTCAATGTGAATACGATGAATATAAATAATATAGAGCTTGATTATTTAATTTTATTTGTTATGCTTATGTGTAAATTATGGCCCATTCATTTGTAGCCTCTTAACTTAGTTTCTTGGAGGTGAAGACACCAAAGTTTTGGTGATGGGGAAGAAAGATATAGAAATTGTTTACATCTATTATACCATAATACAATGTGATTATACTGAATACAAATAAAATTGAGCTTAAATATTTAATTATAGTGATTACTCGTGTAGATATAATTTATTTGTCATTCATTTACAGTCTTTTAACTCTATGGCTTTCTGAAGAAGAAACATGAAATTTGGTAGTGGAGAAGAAACATATTGAATATATTTACATCTAGTTTACCATAATTCAATGTGAAAATGGTAAATATCAATAAATTCTTTCTTAATTATTTATTTTATTTATTACCTTCTTTTTTACAAAATATATGTCATGGACTATAGTCTTTTAACTTTGTTTTTTAGTGGGGAAAAACCTAAACTTTTGTGATGGAGTAGGAAAATAAAATATAATTAATTTGTTACATCTACTATAGTCTATTATGTTTTTAGTTTAGTGATAAATAAATCTAAAACTTTGGGATGGTGAAGAAAAATATTGAATATTTTTAGATGTAATATACCATAAGTCAATGTGAATACGATGAATATAAATAATATTGAGCTTGATTATTTAATTTTAATTGTTATGCTTATGTGTAAATTATGGGTCATTCATTTGTAACCTCTTAACTTAGTTTCTTGGAGGCGAAGACACCAAAGTTTTGGTGATGGCGAGGAAGAAAAATATAAAAATTGTTTACATCTATTATACCATAATACAATTTGATTATACTGAATACAAATAAAATTGAGCTTAAATATTTAATTATAGTGATTACCATGTAGATACAATTTATTTGTCATTCATTTACAGTCTTTTAACTCTAGGATTAGTGACGAAGAAACATGAAATTTGGTGATGAAGAAGAAACATTTTGAATATATTTACATCTAGTTTACCATAATTAAATGTGAAAATGGTAAATATCAATAAATTCTTTCTTGATTATTTATTTTATTTATTACTTGTTTTGTACAAAATATATCTCATGGATTCTAGTCTTTTAACTTTGTTTTTTAGTGGGGAGAAACCTAATTTTAGTGTTGGAGTAGAAAAATAAAATATCAAAATTTTTATTACATCTACTATAGTCTATTATGTTTTTAGCTTAGTGATAAAAAAATCTAAAACTTTGGGATGGTGAAGAAAAGTATTGAATATTTTTAGATGTAATATACCATAAGTCAATGTGAATACGATGAATATAAATAATATAGAGCTTGATTATTTAATTTTATTTGTTATGCTTATGTATAAATTATGGCCCATTCATTTGTAGCCTCTTAACTTAGTTTCTTGGAGGTGAAGACACCAAAGTTTTGGTGATGGGGAAGAAAGATATAGAAATTGTTTACATCTATTATACCATAATACAATGTGATTATACTGAATACAAATAAAATTGAGCTTAAATATTTAATTATAGTGATTACTCGTGTAGATATAATTTATTTGTCATTCATTTACAGTCTTTTAACTCTATGGCTTTCTGAAGAAGAAACGTGAAATTTGGTAGTGGAGAAGAAACATATTGAATATATTTACATCTAGTTTACCATAATTCAATATGAAAATGGTAAATATCAATAAATTCTTTCTTAATTATTTATTTTATTTATTACCTTTTTTTTTACAAAATATATGTCATGAACTATAGTCTTTTAACTTTGTTTTTTAGTGGGGAAAAACCTACACTTTAGTGATGTAGTAGAAAAATAAAATATAATTAATTTTTTACATCTACTATAGTCTATGATGTTTTTAGCTTAGTGATAAATAAATCTAAAACTTTGGGATGGTGAAGAAAAATATTGAATATTTTTAGATGTAATATACCATAAGTCAATGTGAATATGATGAATATAAATAATATTGAGCTTGATTATTTAATTTTAATTGTTACGCTTATGTGTAAATTATGGGTCATTCATTTGTAGCCTCTTAACTTAGTTTCTTGGAGATGAACACACCAAAGTTTTAGTGATGGAGAAGAAAGATATAGAAATTGTTTACATCTATTATACCATAAGACAATGTGATTATATTGAATACAAATAACATTGGGCTTAAATATTTAATTATAGTGATTACTTATGTAGATATAATTTATTTGTCATTCATTTACAGTCTTTTAACTCTATGGCTTTGTGACGAAGAAACATGAAATTTGGTGATGGAGAAGATACATATTGAATATATTTACATCTAGTTTACCATAATTTAATGTGAAAATGGTAAATATCAATAAATTATTTCTTAATTATTTATTTTATTTATTACCTTTTTTTTTAACAAATATATGTCATGGACTATAGTCTTTTAACTTTGTTTTTTAGTGGGGAAAAACCTAAACTTTTGTGATGGAGTAGGAAAATAAAATATAATTAATTTGTTACATCTACTATAGTCTATTATGTTTTTAGTTTAGTGATAAAAAAATCTAAAACTTTGGGATGGTGAAGAAAAATATTGAATATTTTTAGATGTAATATACCATAAGTCAATGTGAATACGATGAATATAAATAATATTGAGCTTGATTATTTAATTTTAATTGTTATGCTTATGTGTAAATTATGGGTCATTCATTTGTAACCTCTTAACTTAGTTTCTTGGAGGCGAAGACACCAAAGTTTTGGTGATGGCGAGGAAGAAAAATATAAAAATTGTTTACATCTATTATACCATAATACAATTTGATTATACTGAATACAAATAAAATTGAGCTTAAATATTTAATTATAGTGATTACCATGTAGATATAATTTATTTGTCATTCATTTACAGTCTTTTAACTCTAGGATTAGTGACGAAGAAACATGAAATTTGGTGATGAAGAAGAAACATATTGAATATATTTACATCTAGTTTACCATAATTAAATGTGAAAATGGTAAATATTAATAAATTCTTCTTGATTATTTATTTTATTTATTACCTGTTTTGTACAAAATATATGTCATGGATTCTAGTCTTTTAACTTTGTTTTTTAGTGGGGAAAAACCTAATTTTAGTGTTGGAGTAGAAAAATAAAATATCAAAATTTTTATTACATCTACTATAGTCTATTATGTTTTTAGGTTACTAATAAAAAAATCTAAAACTTTGGGATGGTGAAGAAAAGTATTGAATATTTTTAGATGTAATATACCATAAGTCAATGTGAATACGATGAATATAAATAATATAGAGCTTGATTATTTAATATTATTTGTTATGCTTATGTGTAAATTATGGCCCATTCATTTGTAGCCTCTTAACTTAGTTTCTTGGAGGTGAAGACACCAAAGTTTTGGTGATGGGGAAGAAAGATATAGAAATTGTTTACATCTATTATACCATAATACAATGTGATTATACTGAATACAAATAAAATTGAGCTTAAATATTTAATTATAGTGATTACTCGTGTAGATATAATTTATTTGTCATTCATTTACAGTCTTTTAACTCTATGGCTTTCTGAAGAAGAAACATGAAATTTGGTAGTGGAGAAGAAACATATTGAATATATTTACATCTAGTTTACCATAATTCAATGTGAAAATGGTAAATATCAATAAATTCTTTCTTAATTATTTATTTTATTTATTACCTTCTTTTTTACAAAATATATGTCATGGACTATAGTCTTTTAACTTTGTTTTTTAGTGGGGAAAAACCTAAACTTTTGTGATGGAGTAGGAAAATAAAATATAATTAATTTGTTACATCTACTATAGTCTATTATGTTTTTAGTTTAGTGATAAAAAAATCTTAAACTTTGGGATGGTGAAGAAAAATATTGAATATTTTTAGATGTAATATACCATAAGTCAATGTGAATACGATGAATATAAATAATATTGAGCTTGATTATTTAATTTTAATTGTTATGCTTATGTGTAAATTATGGGTCATTCATTTGTAACCTCTTAACTTAGTTTCTTGGAGGCGAAGACACCAAAGTTTTGGTGATGGCGAGGAAGAAAAATATAAAAATTGTTTACATCTATTATACCATAATACAATTTGATTATACTGAATACAAATAAAATTGAGCTTAAATATTTAATTATAGTGATTACCATGTAGATACAATTTATTTGTCATTCATTTAATGTCTTTTAACTCTAGGATTAGTGACGAAGAAACATGAAATTTGGTGATGAAGAAGAAACATATTGAATATATTTACATCTAGTTTACCATAATTAAATGTGAAAATGGTAAATATCAATAAATTCTTTCTTGATTATTTATTTTATTTATTACTTGTTTTGTACAAAATATATCTCATGGATTCTAGTCTTTTAACTTTGTTTTTTAGTGGGGAGAAACCTAATTTTAGTGTTGGAGTAGAAAAATAAAATATCAAAATTTTTATTACATCTACTATAGTCTATTATGTTTTTAGCTTAGTGATAAAAAAATCTAAAACTTTGGGATGGTGAAGAAAAGTATTGAATATTTTTAGATGTAATATACCATAAGTCAATGTGAATACGATGAATATAAATAATATAGAGCTTGATTATTTAATTTTATTTGTTATGCTTATGTGTAAATTATGGCCCATTCATTTGTAGCCTCTTAACTTAGTTTCTTGGAGGTGAAGACACCAAAGTTTTGGTGATGGGGAAGAAAGATATAGAAATTGTTTACATCTATTATACCATAATACAATGTGATTATACTGAATACAAATAAAATTGAGCTTAAATATTTAATTATAGTGATTACTCGTGTAGATATAATTTATTTGTCATTCATTTACAGTCTTTTAACTCTATGGCTTTCTGAAGAAGAAACATGAAATTTGGTAGTGGAGAAGAAACATATTGAATATATTTACATCTAGTTTACCATAATTCAATATGAAAATGGTAAATATCAATAAATTCTTTCTTAATTATTTATTTTATTTATTACCTTTTTTTTTACAAAATATATGTCATGGACTATAGTCTTTTAACTTTGTTTTTTAGTGGGGAAAAACCTACACTTTAGTGATGTAGTAGAAAAATAAAATATAATTAATTTTTTACATCTACTATAGTCTATTATGTTTTTAGCTTAGTGATAAATAAATCTAAAACTTTGGGATGGTGAAGAAAAATATTGAATATTTTTAGATGTAATATACCATAAGTCAATGTGAATATGATGAATATAAATAATATTGAGCTTGATTATTTAATTTTAATTGTTACGCTTATGTGTAAATTATGGGTCATTCATTTGTAGCCTCTTAACTTAGTTTCTTGGAGGTGAAGACACCAAAGTTTTGGTGATGGGGAAGAAAGATATAGAAATTGCTTACATCTATTATACCATAATACAATGTGATTATACTGAATACAAATAAAATTGAGCTTAAATATTTAATTATAGTGATTACTCGTGTAGATATAATTTATTTGTCATTCATTTACAGTCTTTTAACTCTATGGCTTTCTGAAGAAGAAACATGAAATTTGGTAGTGGAGAAGAAACATATTGAATATATTTACATCTAGTTTACCATAATTCAATGTGAAAATGGTAAATATCAATAAATTCTTTCTTAATTATTTATTTTATTTATTACCTTCTTTTTTACAAAATATATGTCATGGACTATAGTCTTTTAACTTTGTTTTTTAGTGGGGAAAAACCTAAACTTTTGTGATGGAGTAGGAAAATAAAATATAATTAATTTGTTACATCTACTATAGTCTATTATGTTTTTAGTTTAGTGATAAAAAAATCTTAAACTTTGGGATGGTGAAGAAAAATATTGAATATTTTTATATGTAATATACCATAAGTCAATGTGAATACGATGAATATAAATAATATTGAGCTTGATTATTTAATTTTAATTGTTATGCTTATGTGTAAATTATGGGTCATTCATTTGTAACCTCTTAACTTAGTTTCTTGGAGGCGAAGACACCAAAGTTTTGGTGATGGCGAGGAAGAAAAATATAAAAATTGTTTACATCTATTATACCATAATACAATTTGATTATACTGAATACAAATAAAATTGAGCTTAAATATTTAATTATAGTGATTACCATGTAGATACAATTTATTTGTCATTCATTTACAGTCTTTTAACTCTAGGATTAGTGACGAAGAAACATGAAATTTGGTGATGAAGAAGAAACATATTGAATATATTTACATCTAGTTTACCATAATTAAATGTGAAAATGGTAAATATCAATAAATTCTTTCTTGATTATTTATTTTATTTATTACTTGTTTTGTACAAAATATATCTCATGGATTCTAGTCTTTTAACTTTGTTTTTTAGTGGGGAGAAACCTAATTTTAGTGTTGGAGTAGAAAAATAAAATATCAAATTTTTTATTACATCTACTATAGTCTATTATGTTTTTAGCTTAGTGATAAAAAAATCTAAAACTTTGGGATGGTGAAGAAAAGTATTGAATATTTTTAGATGTAATATACCATAAGTCAATGTGAATACGATGAATATAAATAATATAGAGCTTGATTATTTAATTTTATTTGTTATGCTTATGTGTAAATTATGGCCCATTCATTTGTAGCCTCTTAACTTAGTTTCTTGGAGGTGAAGACACCAAAGTTTTGGTGATGGGGAAGAAAGATATAGAAATTGTTTACATCTATTATACCATAATACAATGTGATTATACTGAATACAAATAAAATTGAGCTTAAATATTTAATTATAGTGATTACTCGTGTAGATATAATTTATTTGTCATTCATTTACAGTCTTTTAACTCTATGGCTTTCTGAAGAAGAAACATGAAATTTGGTAGTGGAGAAGAAACATATTGAATATATTTACATCTAGTTTACCATAATTCAATATGAAAATGGTAAATATCAATAAATTCTTTCTTAATTATTTATTTTATTTATTACCTTTTTTTTTACAAAATATATGTCATGGACTATAGTCTTTTAACTTTGTTTTTTAGTGGGGAAAAACCTACACTTTAGTGATGTAGTAGAAAAATAAAATATAATTAATTTTTTACATCTACTATAGTCTATTATGTTTTTAGCTTAGTGATAAATAAATCTAAAACTTTGGGATGGTGAAGAAAAATATTGAATATTTTTAGATGTAATATACCATAAGTCAATGTGAATATGATGAATATAAATAATATTGAGCTTGATTATTTAATTTTAATTGTTACGCTTATGTGTAAATTATGGGTCATTCATTTGTAGCCTTTTAACTTAGTTTCTTGGAGGTGAACACACCAAAGTTTTAGTGATGGAGAAGAAAGATATAGAAATTGTTTACATCTATTATACCATAAGACAATGTGATTATATTGAATACAAATAACATTGAGCTTAAATATTTAATTATAGTGATTACTTATGTAGATATAATTTATTTGTCATTCATTTACAGTCTTTTAACTCTATGGCTTTGTGACGAAGAAACATGAAATTTGGTGATGGAGAAGATACATATTGAATATATTTACATCTAGTTTACCATAATTTAATGTGAAAATTGTAAATATCAATAAATTCTTTCTTAATTATTTATTTTATTTATTACCTTTTTTTTTTAACAAATATATGTCATGGACTATAGTCTTTTAACTTTGTTTTTTAGTGGGGAAAAACCTAAAATTTTGTGATGGAGTAGGAAAATAAAATATAATTAATTTGTTACATCTACTATAGTCTATTATGTTTTTAGTTTAGTGATAAAAAAATCTAAAACTTTGGGATGGTGAAGAAAAATATTGAATATTTTTAGATGTAATATACCATAAGTCAATGTGAATACGATGAATATAAATAATATTGAGCTTGATTATTTAATTTTAATTGTTATGCTTATGTGTAAATTATGGGTCATTCATTTGTAACCTCTTAACTTAGTTTCTTGGAGGCGAAGACACCAAAGTTTTGGTGATGGCGAGGAAGAAAAATATAAAAATTGTTTACATCTATTATACCATAATACAATTTGATTATACTGAATACAAATAAAATTGAGCTTAAATATTTAATTATAGTGATTACCATGTAGATATAATTTATTTGTCATTCATTTACAGTCTTTTAACTCTAGGATTAGTGACGAAGAAACATGAAATTTGGTGATGAAGAAGAAACATATTGAATATATTTACATCTAGTTTACCATAATTAAATGTGAAAATGGTAAATATCAATAAATTCTTTCTTGATTATTTATTTTATTTATTACCTGTTTTGTACAAAATATATGTCATGGATTCTAGTCTTTTAACTTTGTTTTTTAGTGGGGAAAAACCTAATTTTAGTGTTGGAGTAGAAAAATAAAATATCAAAATTTTTATTACATCTACTATAGTCTATTATGTTTTTAGGTTACTAATAAAAAAATCTAAAACTTTGGGATGATGAAGAAAAGTATTGAATATTTTTAGATGTAATATACCATAAGTCAATGTGAATACGATGAATATAAATAATATAGAGCTTGATTATTTAATTTTATTTGTTATGCTTATGTGTAAATTATGGCCCATTCATTTGTAGCCTCTTAACTTAGTTTCTTGGAGGTGAAGACACCAAAGTTTTGGTGATGGGGAAGAAAGATATAGAAATTGTTTACATCTATTATACCATAATACAATGTGATTATACTGAATACAAATAAAATTGAGCTTAAATATTTAATTATAGTGATTACTCGTGTAGATATAATTTATTTGTCATTCATTTACAGTCTTTTAACTCTATGGCTTTCTGAAGAAGAAACATGAAATTTGGTAGTGGAGAAGAAACATATTGAATATATTTACATCTAGTTTACCATAATTCAATGTGAAAATGGTAAATATCAATAAATTCTTTCTTAATTATTTATTTTATTTATTACCTTCTTTTTTACAAAATATATGTCATGGACTATAGTCTTTTAACTTTGTTTTTTAGTGGGGAAAAACCTAAACTTTTGTGATGGAGTAGGAAAATAAAATATAATTAATTTGTTACATCTACTATAGTCTATTATGTTTTTAGTTTAGTGATAAAAAAATCTAAAACTTTGGGATGGTGAAGAAAAATATTGAATATTTTTAGATGTAATATACCATAAGTCAATGTGAATACGATGAATATAAATAATATTGAGCTTGATTATTTAATTTTAATTGTTATGCTTATGTGTAAATTATGGGTCATTCATTTGTAACCTCTTAACTTAGTTTCTTGGAGGCGAAGACACCAAAGTTTTGGTGATGGCGAGGAAGAAAAATATAAAAATTGTTTACATCTATTATACCATAATACAATTTGATTATACTGAATACAAATAAAATTGAGCTTAAATATTTAATTATAGTGATTACCATGTAGATATAATTTATTTGTCATTCATTTACAGTCTTTTAACTCTAGGATTAGTGACGAAGAAACATGAAATTTGGTGATGAAGAAGAAACATATTGAATATATTTACATCTAGTTTACCATAATTAAATGTGAAAATGGTAAATATCAATAAATTCTTTCTTGATTATTTATTTTATTTATTACCTGTTTTGTACAAAATATATGTCATGGATTCTAGTCTTTTAACTTTGTTTTTTAGTGGGGAAAAACCTAATTTTAGTGTTGGAGTAGAAAAATAAAATATCAAAATTTTTATTACATCTACTATAGTCTATTATGTTTTTAGGTTACTAATAAAAAAATCTAAAACTTTGGGATGATGAAGAAAAGTATTGAATATTTTTAGATGTAATATACCATAAGTCAATGTGAATACGATGAATATAAATAATATAGAGCTTGATTATTTAATTTTATTTGTTATGCTTATGTGTAAATTATGGCCCATTCATTTGTAGCCTCTTAACTTAGTTTCTTGGAGGTGAAGACACCAAAGTTTTGGTGATGGGGAAGAAAGATATAGAAATTGTTTACATCTATTATACCATAATACAATGTGATTATACTGAATACAAATAAAATTGAGCTTAAATATTTAATTATAGTGATTACTCGTGTAGATATAATTTATTTGTCATTCATTTACAGTCTTTTAACTCTATGGCTTTCTGAAGAAGAAACATGAAATTTGGTAGTGGAGAAGAAACATATTGAATATATTTACATCTAGTTTACCATAATTCAATGTGAAAATGGTAAATATCAATAAATTCTTTCTTAATTATTTATTTTATTTATTACCTTCTTTTTTACAAAATATATGTCATGGACTATAGTCTTTTAACTTTGTTTTTTAGTGGGGAAAAACCTAAACTTTTGTGATGGAGTAGGAAAATAAAATATAATTAATTTGTTACATCTACTATAGTCTATTATGTTTTTAGTTTAGTGATAAAAAAATCTAAAACTTTGGGATGGTGAAGAAAAATATTGAATATTTTTAGATGTAATATACCATAAGTCAATGTGAATACGATGAATATAAATAATATTGAGCTTGATTATTTAATTTTAATTGTTATGCTTATGTGTAAATTATGGGTCATTCATTTGTAACCTCTTAACTTAGTTTCTTGGAGGCGAAGACACCAAAGTTTTGGTGATGGCGAGGAAGAAAAATATAAAAATTGTTTACATCTATTATACCATAATACAATTTGATTATACTGAATACAAATAAAATTGAGCTTAAATATTTAATTATAGTGATTACCATGTAGATATAATTTATTTGTCATTCATTTACAGTCTTTTAACTCTAGGATTAGTGACGAAGAAACATGAAATTTGGTGATGAAGAAGAAACATATTGAATATATTTACATCTAGTTTACCATAATTAAATGTGAAAATGGTAAATATCAATAAATTCTATCTTGATTATTTATTTTATTTATTACTTGTTTTGTACAAAATATATGTCATGGACTCTAGTCTTTTAACTTTGTTTTTTAGTGGGGAAAAACCTAATTTTAGTGTTGGAGTAGAAAAATAAAATATCAAAAATTTTTTTACATCTACTATAGTCTATTCTGTTTTTATCTTAGTGATAAAAAATATAAAACTTTGGGATGGTGAAGAAAAGTATTGAATATTTTTAGATGTAATATACCATAAGTCAATGTGAATACGATGAATATAAATAATATAGAGCTTGATTAGTTAATTTTGTTTGTTATGCTTATGTGTAAATTATGGCCCATTCATTTGTAGCCTCTTAACTTAGTTTCTTGGAGGTGAAGACACCAAAGTTTTGGTGATGGGGAAGAAAGATATAGAAATTGCTTACATCTATTATACCATAATACAATGTGATTATACTGAATACAAATAAAATTGAGCTTAAATATTTAATTATAGTGATTACTCGTGTAGATATAATTTATTTGTCATTCATTTACAGTCTTTTAACTCTATGGCTTTCTGAAGAAGAAACATGAAATTTGGTAGTGGAGAAGAAACATATTGAATATATTTACATCTAGTTTACCATAATTCAATGTGAAAATGGTAAATATCAATAAATTCTTTCTTAATTATTTATTTTATTTATTACCTTCTTTTTTACAAAATATATGTCATGGACTATAGTCTTTTAACTTTGTTTTTTAGTGGGGAAAAACCTAAACTTTTGTGATGGAGTAGGAAAATAAAATATAATTAATTTGTTACATCTACTATAGTCTATTATGTTTTTAGTTTAGTGATAAAAAAATCTTAAACTTTGGGATGGTGAAGAAAAATATTGAATATTTTTATATGTAATATACCATAAGTCAATGTGAATACGATGAATATAAATAATATTGAGCTTGATTATTTAATTTTAATTGTTATGCTTATGTGTAAATTATGGGTCATTCATTTGTAACCTCTTAACTTAGTTTCTTGGAGGCGAAGACACCAAAGTTTTGGTGATGGCGAGGAAGAAAAATATAAAAATTGTTTACATCTATTATACCATAATACAATTTGATTATACTGAATACAAATAAAATTGAGCTTAAATATTTAATTATAGTGATTACCATGTAGATACAATTTATTTGTCATTCATTTACAGTCTTTTAACTCTAGGATTAGTGACGAAGAAACATGAAATTTGGTGATGAAGAAGAAACATATTGAATATATTTACATCTAGTTTACCATAATTAAATGTGAAAATGGTAAATATCAATAAATTCTTTCTTGATTATTTATTTTATTTATTACTTGTTTTGTACAAAATATATCTCATGGATTCTAGTCTTTTAACTTTGTTTTTTAGTGGGGAGAAACCTAATTTTAGTGTTGGAGTAGAAAAATAAAATATCAAATTTTTTATTACATCTACTATAGTCTATTATGTTTTTAGCTTAGTGATAAAAAAATCTAAAACTTTGGGATGGTGAAGAAAAGTATTGAATATTTTTAGATGTAATATACCATAAGTCAATGTGAATACGATGAATATAAATAATATAGAGCTTGATTATTTAATTTTATTTGTTATGCTTATGTGTAAATTATGGCCCATTCATTTGTAGCCTCTTAACTTAGTTTCTTGGAGGTGAAGACACCAAAGTTTTGGTGATGGGGAAGAAAGATATAGAAATTGTTTACATCTATTATACCATAATACAATGTGATTATACTGAATACAAATAAAATTGAGCTTAAATATTTAATTATAGTGATTACTCGTGTAGATATAAATTATTTGTCATTCATTTACAGTCTTTTAACTCTATGGCTTTCTGAAGAAGAAACATGAAATTTGGTAGTGGAGAAGAAACATATTGAATATATTTACATCTAGTTTACCATAATTCAATATGAAAATGGTAAATATCAATAAATTCTTTCTTAATTATTTATTTTATTTATTACCTTTTTTTTTACAAAATATATGTCATGGACTATAGTCTTTTAACTTTGTTTTTTAGTGGGGAAAAACCTACACTTTAGTGATGTAGTAGAAAAATAAAATATAATTAATTTTTTACATCTACTATAGTCTATTATGTTTTTAGCTTAGTGATAAATAAATCTAAAACTTTGGGATGGTGAAGAAAAATATTGAATATTTTTAGATGTAATATACCATAAGTCAATGTGAATATGATGAATATAAATAATATTGAGCTTGATTATTTAATTTTAATTGTTACGCTTATGTGTAAATTATGGGTCATTCATTTTTAGCCTTTTAACTTAGTTTCTTGGAGGTGAACACACCAAAGTTTTAGTGATGGAGAAGAAAGATATAGAAATTGTTTACATCTATTATACCATAAGACAATGTGATTATATTGAATACAAATAACATTGAGCTTAAATATTTAATTATAGTGATTACTTATGTAGATATAATTTATTTGTCATTCATTTACAGTCTTTTAACTCTATGGCTTTGTGACGAAGAAACATGAAATTTGGTGATGGAGAAGATACATATTGAATATATTTACATCTAGTTTACCATAATTTAATGTGAAAATGGTAAATATCAATAAATTCTTTCTTAATTATTTATTTTATTTATTACCTTTTTTTTTAACAAATATATGTCATGGACTATAGTCTTTTAACTTTGTTTTTTAGTGGGGAAAAACCTAAAATTTTGTGATGGAGTAGGAAAATAAAATATAATTAATTTGTTACATCTACTATAGTCTATTATGTTTTTAGTTTAGTGATAAAAAAATCTAAAACTTTGGGATGGTGAAGAAAAATATTGAATATTTTTAGATGTAATATACCATAAGTCAATGTGAATACGATGAATATAAATAATATTGAGCTTGATTATTTAATTTTAATTGTTATGCTTATGTGTAAATTATGGGTCATTCATTTGTAACCTCTTAACTTAGTTTCTTGGAGGCGAAGACACCAAAGTTTTGGTGATGGCGAGGAAGAAAAATATAAAAATTGTTTACATCTATTATACCATAATACAATTTGATTATACTGAATACAAATAAAATTGAGCTTAAATATTTAATTATAGTGATTACCATGTAGATATAATTTATTTGTCATTCATTTACAGTCTTTTAACTCTAGGATTTGTGACGAAGAAACATGAAATTTGGTGATGAAGAAGAAACATATTGAATATATTTACATCTAGTTTACCATAATTAAATGTGAAAATGGTAAATATCAATAAATTCTTTCTTGATTATTTATTTTATTTATTACCTGTTTTGTACAAAATATATGTCATGGATTCTAGTCTTTTAACTTTGTTTTTTAGTGGGGAAAAACCTAATTTTAGTGTTGGAGTAGAAAAATAAAATATCAAAATTTTTATTACATCTACTATAGTCTATTATGTTTTTAGGTTACTAATAAAAAAATCTAAAACTTTGGGATGATGAAGAAAAGTATTGAATATTTTTAGATGTAATATACCATAAGTCAATGTGAATACGATGAATATAAATAATATAGAGCTTGATTATTTAATTTTATTTGTTATGCTTATGTGTAAATTATGGCCCATTCATTTGTAGCCTCTTAACTTAGTTTCTTGGAGGTGAAGACACCAAAGTTTTGGTGATGGGGAAGAAAGATATAGAAATTGTTTACATCTATTATACCATAATACAATGTGATTATACTGAATACAAATAAAATTGAGCTTAAATATTTAATTATAGTGATTACTCGTGTAGATATAATTTATTTGTCATTCATTTACAGTCTTTTAACTCTATGGCTTTCTGAAGAAGAAACATGAAATTTGGTAGTGGAGAAGAAACATATTGAATATATTTACATCTAGTTTACCATAATTCAATGTGAAAATGGTAAATATCAATAAATTCTTTCTTAATTATTTATTTTATTTATTACCTTCTTTTTTACAAAATATATGTCATGGACTATAGTCTTTTAACTTTGTTTTTTAGTGGGGAAAAACCTAAACTTTTGTGATGGAGTAGGAAAATAAAATATAATTAATTTGTTACATCTACTATAGTCTATTATGTTTTTAGTTTAGCGATAAAAAAATCTAAAACTTTGGGATGGTGAAGAAAAATATTGAATATTTTTAGATGTAATATACCATAAGTCAATGTGAATACGATGAATATAAATAATATTGAGCTTGATTATTTAATTTTAATTGTTATGCTTATGTGTAAATTATGGGTCATTCATTTGTAACCTCTTAACTTAGTTTCTTGGAGGCGAAGACACCAAAGTTTTGGTGATGGCGAGGAAGAAAAATATAAAAATTATTTACATCTATTATACCATAATACAATTTGATTATACTGAATACAAATAAAATTGAGCTTAAATATTTAATTATAGTGATTACCATGTAGATATAATTTATTTGTCATTCATTTATAGTCTTTTAACTCTAGGATTAGTGACGAAGAAACATGAAATTTGGTGATGAAGAAGAAACATATTGAATATATTTACATCTAGTTTACCATAATTAAATGTGAAAATGGTAAATATCAATAAATTCTATCTTGATTATTTATTTTATTTATTACTTGTTTTGTACAAAATATATGTCATGGACTCTAGTCTTTTAACTTTGTTTTTTAGTGGGGAAAAACCTAATTTTAGTGTTGGAGTAGAAAAATAAAATATCAAAATTTTTTTGACATCTACTATAGTCTATTCTGTTTTTATCTTAGTGATAAAAATTATAAAACTTTGGGATGGTGAAGAAAAGTATTGAATATTTTTAGATGTAATATACCATAAGTCAATGTGAATACGATGAATATAAATAATATAGAGCTTGATTAGTTAATTTTGTTTGTTATGCTTATGTGTAAATTATGGCCCATTCATTTGTAGCCTCTTAACTTAGTTTCTTGAAGGTGAAGACACCAAAGTTTTGGTGATGGGGAAGAAAGATATAGAAATTGCTTACATCTATTATACCATAATACAATGTGATTATACTGAATACAAATAAAATTGAGCTTAAATATTTAATTATAGTGATTACTCGTGTAGATATAATTTATTTGTCATTCATTTACAGTCTTTTAACTCTATGGCTTTCTGAAGAAGAAACATGAAATTTGGTAGTGGAGAAGAAACATATTGAATATATTTGCATCTAGTTTACCATAATTCAATATGAAAATGGTAAATATCAATAAATTCTTTCTTAATTATTTATTTTATTTATTACCTTTTTTTTTTACAAAATATATGTCATGGACTATAGTCTTTTAACTTTTTTTTTTAGTGGGGAAAAACCTACACTTTAGTGATGTAGTAGAAAAATAAAATATAATTAATTTTTTACATCTACTATAGTCTATTATGTTTTTAGCTTAGTGATAAATAAATCTAAAACTTTGGGATGGTGAAGAAAAATATTGAATATTTTTAGATGTAATATACCATAAGTCAATGTGAATATGATGAATATAAATAATATTGAGCTTGATTATTTAATTTTAATGGTTATGCTTATGTGTAAATTATGGGTCATTCATTTGTAGCCTCTTAACTTAGTTTCTTGGAGGTGAACACACCAAAGTTTTGGTGATGGAGAAGAAAGATATAGAAATTGTTTACATCTATTATACCATAAGACAATGTGATTATACTGAATACAAATAACATTGAGCTTAAATATTTAATTATAGTGATTACTTATGTAGATATAATTTATTTGTCATTCATTTAAAGTCTTTTAACTCTATGGCTTTGTGACGAAGAAACATGAAATTTGGTGATGGAGAAGATACATATTGAATATATTTACATCTAGTTTACCATAATTTAATGTGAAAATGGTAAATATCAATAAATTATTTCTTAATTATTTATTTTATTTATTACCTTTTTTTTTAACAAATATATGTCATGGACTATAGTCTTTTAACTATGTTTTTTAGTGGGGAAAAACCTAAAATTTTGTGATGGAGTAGGAAAATAAAATATAATTAATTTGTTACATCTACTATAGTCTATTATGTTTTTAGTTTAGTGATAAAAAAATCTAAAACTTTGGGATGGTGAAGAAAAATATTGAATATTTTTAGATGTAATATACCATAAGTCAATGTGAATACGATCAATATAAATAATATTGAGCTTGATTATTTAATTTTAATTGTTATCCTTATGTGTAAATTATGGGTCATTCATTTGTAACCTCTTAACTTAGTTTCTTGGAGGCGGAGACACCAAAGTTTTGGTGATGGCGAGGAAGAAAAATATAAAAATTGTTTACATCTATTATACCATAATACAATTTGATTATACTGAATACAAATAAAATTGAGCTTAAATATTTAATTATAGTGATTACCATGTAGATAAAATTTATTTGTCATTCATTTACAGTCTTTTAACTCTAGGATTAGTGACGAAGAAACATGAAATTTGGTGATGAAGAAGAAACATATTGAATATATTTACATCTAGTTTACCATAATTAAATGTGAAAATGGTAAATATCAATAAATTCTTTCTTGATTATTTATTTTATTTATTACCTGTTTTGTACAAAATATATGTCATGGATTCTAGTCCTTTAACTTTGTTTTTTAGTGGGGAAAAACCTAATTTTAGTGTTGGAGTAGAAAAATAAAATATCAAAATTTTTATTACATCTACTATAGTCTATTATGTTTTTAGCTTAGTGATAAAAAAATCTAAAACTTTGGGATGGTGAAGAAAAGTATTGAATATTTTTAGATGTAATATACCATAAGTCAATGTGAATACGATGAATATAAATAATATAGAGCTTGATTATTTAATTTTATTTGTTATGCTTATGTGTAAATTATGGCCCATTCATTTGTAGCCTCTTAACTTAGTTTCTTGGAGGTGAAGACACCAAAGTTTTGGTGATGGGGAAGAAAGATATAGAAATTGTTTACATCTATTATACCATAATATAATGTGATTATACTGAATACAAATCAAATTGAGCTTAAATATTTTATTATAGTGATTACTCGTGTAGATATAATTTATTTGTCATTCATTTACAGTCTTTTAACTCTATGGCTTTCTGAAGAAGAAACATGAAATTTGGTAGTGGAGAAGAAACATATTGAATATATTTACATCTAGTTTACTATAATTCAATATGAAAATGGTAAATATCAATAAATTCTTTCTTAATTATTTATTTTATTTATTACCTTCTTTTTTACAAAATATATGTCATGGACTATAGTCTTTTAACTTTGTTTATTAGTGGGGAAAAACCTAAACTTTTGTGATGGAGTAGGAAAATAAAATATAATTAATTTGTTACATCTACTATAGTCTATTATGTTTTTAGTTTAGTGATAAAAAAATCTAAAACTTTGGGATGGTGAAGAAAAATATTGAATATTTTTAGATGTAATATACCATAAGTCAATGTGAATACGATGAATATAAATAATATTGAGCTTGATTATTTAATTTTAATTGTTATGCTTATGTGTAAATTATGGGTCATTCATTTGTAACCTCTTAACTTAGTTTCTTGGAGGCGAAGACACCAAAGTTTAGGTGATGGCGAGGAAGAAAAATATAAAAATTGTTTACATCTATTATACCATAATACAATTTGATTATACTGAATACAAATAAAATTGAGCTTAAATATTTAATTATAGTGATTACCATGTAGATATAATTTATTTGTCATTCATTTACAGTCTTTTAAATCTAGGATTAGTGACGAAGAAACATGAAATTTGGTGATGAAGAAGAAATATATTGAATATATTTACATCTAGTTTACCATAATTAAATGTGAAAATGGTAAATGTCAATAAATTCTTTCTTGATTATTTATTTTATTTATTACCTGTTTTGTACAAAATATATGTCATGGATTCTAGTCTTTTAACTTTGTTTTTTAGTGGGGAAAAACCTAATTTTAGTGTTGGAGTAGAAAAATAAAATATCAAAATTTTTATTACATCTACTATAGTCTATTATGTTTTTTGCTTAGTGATAAAAAAATCTAAAACTTTGGGATGGTGAAGAAAAGTATTGAATACTTTTAGATGTAATATACCATAAGTCAATGTGAATACGATGAATATAAATAATATAGGGCTTGATTATTTAATTTTATTTGTTATGCTTATGTGTAAATTATGGCCCATTTATTTGTAGCCTCTTAACTTAGTTTCTTGGAGGTGAAGACACCAAAGTTTTGGTGATGGGGAAGAAAGATATAGAAATTGTTTACATCTATTATACCATAATACAATGTGATTATACTGAATACAAATAAAATTGAGCTTAAATATTTACCTATAGTGATTACTCGTGTAGATATAATTTATTTGTCATTCATTTACAGTCTTTTAACTCTATGGCTTTCTGAAGAAGAAACATGAAATTTGGTAGTGGAGAAGAAACATATTGAATATATTTACATCTAGTTTACCATAATTCAATGTGAAAATGGTAAATATCAATAAATTCTTTCTTAATTATTTATTTTATTTATTACCTTTTTTTTTACAAAATATATGTTATGGACTATAGTCTTTTAACTTTGTTTTTTAGTGGAGAAAAACCTACACTTTAGTGATGTAGTAGAAAAATAAAATATAATTAATTTTTTACATCTACTATAGTCTATTATGTTTTTAGCTTATTGATAAAAAAAATCTAAAACTTTGGGATGGTGAAGAAAAATATTGAATATTTTTAGATGTAATATACCATAAGTCAATGTGAATATGATGAATATAAATAATATTGAGCTTGATTATTTAATTTTAATTGTTATGCTTATGTGTAAATTATGGGTCATTCATTTGTAGCCTCTTAACTTAGTTTCTTGGAGGTAAACACACCAAAGTTTTGGTGATGGAGAAGAAAGATATAGAAATTGTTTACATGTATTATACCATAAGACAATGTGATTATACTGAATACAAATAACATTGAGCTTAAATATTTAATTATAGTGATTACTTATGTAGATATAATTTATTTGTCATTCATTTACAGTCTTTTAACTCTATGGCTTTGTGACGAAGAAACATGAAATTTGGTGATGGAGAAGATACATATTGAATATATTTACATCTAGTTTACCATAATTTAATGTGAAAATGGTAAATATCAATAAATTCTTTCTTAATTATTTATTTTATTTATTACCTTTTTTTTTACAAAATATATGTCATGGACTATAGTATTTTAACTTTGTTTTTTAGTGGGGAAAAACCTAAACTTTAGTGATCGAGTAGGAAAATAAAATATAATTAATTTTTTACATCTACTATAGTCTATTATGTTTTTAGTTTAGTGATAAAAAAATCTAAAACTTTGGGATGGTGAAGAAAAATATTGAATATTTTTAGATTTAATATACCATAAGTCAATGTGAATATGATGAATATAAATAATATTGAGCTTGATTATTTAATTTTAATTGTTATGCTTATGTGTAAATTATGGGTCATTCATTTGTAGCCTCTTAACTTAGTTTCTTGGAGGTAAACACACCAAAGTTTTGGTGATGGAAAAGAAAGATATAGAAATTGTTTACATGTATTATACCATAAGACAATGTGATTATACTGAATACAAATAACATTGAGCTTAAATATTTAATTATAGTGATTACTTATGTAGATATAATTTATTTGTCATTCATTTACAGTCTTTTAACTCTATGGCTTTGTGACGAAGAAACATGAAATTTGGTGATGGAGAAGGTACATATTGAATATATTTACATCTAGTTTACCATAATTTAATGTGAAAATGGTAAATATCAATAAATTCTTTCTTAATTATTTATTTTATTTATTACCTTTTTTTTTACAAAATATATGTCATGGACTATAGTATTTTAACTTTGTTTTTTAGTGGGGAAAAACCTAAACTTTAGTGATCGAGTAGGAAAATAAAATATAATTAATTTTTTACATCTACTATAGTCTATTATGTTTTTAGTTTAGTGATAAAAAAATCTAAAACTTTGGGATGGTGAAGAAAAATATTGAATATTTTTAGATGTAATATACCATAAGTCAATGTGAATACGTTGAATATAAATAATATTGAGCTTGATTATTTAATTTTAATTGTTATGCTTATGTGTAAATTATGGGTCATTCATTTGTAACCTCTTAACTTAGTTTCTTGGAGGCGAAGACACCAAAGTTTTGGTGATGGCGAGGAAGAAAAATATAAAAATTGTTTACATCTATTATACCATAATACAATTTGATTATACTGAATACAAATAAAATTGAGCTTAAATATTTAATTATAGTGATTACCATGTAGATATAATTTATTTGTCATTCATTTACAGTCTTTTAACTCTAGGATTAGTGACGAAGAAACATGATATTTTGTGATGAAGAAGAAACATATTGAATATATTTACATCTAGTTTACCATAATTAAATGTGAAAATGGTAAATATCAATAAATTCTTTCTTGATTATTTATTTTATTTATTACTTGTTTTGTACAAAATATATGTCATGGATTCTAGTCTTTTAACTTTGTTTTTTAGTGGGGAAAAACCTAATTTTAGTGTTGGAGTAGAAAAATAAAATATCAAAATTTTTTTTACATCTACTATAGTCTATTATGTTTTTATCTTAGTGATAAAAAATATAAAACTTTGGGATGGTGAAGAAAAGTATTGAATATTTTTAGATGTAATATACCATAAGTCAATGTGAATACGATGAATATAAATAATATAGAGCTTGATTATTTAATTTTATTTGTTATGCTTATGTGTAAATTATGGCCCATTCATTTGTAGCCTCTTAACTTAGTTTCTTGGAGGTGAAGACACCAAAGTTTTGGTGATGGGGAAGAAAGATATAGAAATTGTTTACATCTATTATACCATAATACAATGTGATTATACTGAATACAAATAAAATTGAGCTTAAATATTTAATTATAGTGATTACTGGTGTAGATATAATTTATTTGTCATTCATTTACAGTCTTTTAAATCTAGGATTAGTGACGAAGAAACATGAAATTTGGTGATGAAGAAGAAATATATTGAATATATTTACATCTAGTTTACCATAATTAAATGTGAAAATGGTAAATATCAATAAATTCTTTTTTGATTATTTATTTTATTTATTACCTGTTTTGTACAAAATATATGTCATGGATTCTAGTCTTTTAACTTTGTTTTTTAGTGGGGAAAAACCTAATTTTAGTGTTGGAGTAGAAAAATAAAATATCAAAATTTTTATTACATCTACTATAGTCTATTATGTTTTTAGATTAGTGATAAAAAAATCTAAAATTTTGGGATGGTGAAGAAAAGTATTGAATACTTTTAGATGTAATATACCATAAGTCAATGTGAATACGATGAATATAAATAATATAGAGCTTGATTATTTAATTTTATTTGTTATGCTTATGTGTAAATTATGGCCCATTTATTTGTAGCCTCTTAACTTAGTTTCTTGGAGGTGAAGACACCAAAGTTTTGGTGATGGGGAAGAAAGATATAGAAATTGTTTACATCTATTATACCATAATACAATGTGATTATACTGAATACAAATAAAATTGAGCTTAAATATTTACCTATAGTGATTACTCGTGTAGATATAATTTATTTGTCATTCATTTACAGTCTTTTAACTCTATGGCTTTCTGAAGAAGAAACATGAAATTTGGTAGTGGAGAAGAAACATATTGAATATATTTACATCTAGTTTACCATAATTCAATGTGAAAATGGTAAATATCAATAAATTCTTTCTTAATTATTTATTTTATTTATTACCTTTTTTTTTACAAAATATATGTTATGGACTATAGTCTTTTAACTTTGTTTTTTAGTGGAGAAAAACCTACACTTTAGTGATGTAGTAGAAAAATAAAATATAATTAATTTTTTACATCTACTATAGTCTATTATGTTTTTAGCTTATTGATAAAAAAAATCTAAAACTTTGGGATGGTGAAGAAAAATATTGAATATTTTTAGATGTAATATACCATAAGTCAATGTGAATATGATGAATATAAATAATATTGAGCTTGATTATTTAATTTTAATTGTTATGCTTATGTGTAAATTATGGGTCATTCATTTGTAGCCTCTTAACTTAGTTTCTTGGAGGTAAACACACCAAAGTTTTGGTGATGGAGAAGAAAGATATAGAAATTGTTTACATGTATTATACCATAAGACAATGTGATTATACTGAATACAAATAACATTGAGCTTAAATATTTAATTATAGTGATTACTTATGTAGATATAATTTATTTGTCATTCATTTACAGTCTTTTAACTCTATGGCTTTGTGACGAAGAAACATGAAATTTGGTGATGGAGAAGATACATATTGAATATATTTACATCTAGTTTACCATAATTTAATGTGAAAATGGTAAATATCAATAAATTCTTTCTTAATTATTTATTTTATTTATTACCTTTTTTTTTACAAAATATATGTCATGGACTATAGTATTTTAACTTTGTTTTTTAGTGGGGAAAAACCTAAACTTTAGTGATCGAGTAGGAAAATAAAATATAATTAATTTTTTACATCTACTATAGTCTATTATGTTTTTAGTTTAGTGATAAAAAAATCTAAAACTTTGGGATGGTGAAGAAAAATATTGAATATTTTTAGATGTAATATACCATAAGTCAATGTGAATATGATGAATATAAATAATATTGAGCTTGATTATTTAATTTTAATTGTTATGCTTATGTGTAAATTATGGGTCATTCATTTGTAGCCTCTTAACTTAGTTTCTTGGAGGTAAACACACCAAAGTTTTGGTGATGGAAAAGAAAGATATAGAAATTGTTTACATGTATTATACCATAAGACAATGTGATTATACTGAATACAAATAACATTGAGCTTAAATATTTAATTATAGTGATTACTTATGTAGATATAATTTATTCGTCATTCATTTACAGTCTTTTAACTCTATGGCTTTGTGACGAAGAAACATGAAATTTGGTGATGGAGAAGGTACATATTGAATATATTTACATCTAGTTTACCATAATTTAATGTGAAAATGGTAAATATCAATAAATTCTTTCTTAATTATTTATTTTATTTATTACCTTTTTTTTTACAAAATATATGTCATGGACTATAGTATTTTAACTTTGTTTTTTAGTGGGGAAAAACCTAAACTTTAGTGATCGAGTAGGAAAATAAAATATAATTAATTTTTTACATCTACTATAGTCTATTATGTTTTTAGTTTAGTGATAAAAAATCTAAAACTTTGGGATGGTGAAGAAAAATATTGAATATTTTTAGATGTAATATACCATAAGTCAATGTGAATACGATGAATATAAATAATATTGAGCTTGATTATTTAATTTTAATTGTTATGCTTATGTGTAAATTATGGGTCATTCATTTGTAACCTCTTAACTTAGTTTCTTGGAGGCGAAGACACCAAAGTTTAGGTGATGGCGAGGAAGAAAAATATAAAAATTGTTTACATCTATTATACCATAATACAATTTGATTATACTGAATACAAATAAAATTGAGCTTAAATATTTAATTATAGTGATTACCATGTAGATATAATTTATTTGTCATTCATTTACAGTCTTTTAACTCTAGGATTAGTGACGAAGAAACATGAAATTTGGTGATGAAGAAGAAATATATTGAATATATTTACATCTAGTTTACCATAATTAAATGTGAAAATGGTAAATATCAATAAATTCTTTCTTGATTATTTATTTTATTTATTACCTGTTTTGTACAAAATATATGTCATGGATTCTAGTCATTTAACTTTGTTTTTTAGTGGGGAAAAACCTAATTTTAGTGTTGGAGTAGAAAAATAAAATATCAAAATTTTTATTACATCTACTATAGTCTATTATGTTTTTAGCTTAGTGATAAAAAAATCTAAAACTTTGGGATGGTGAAGAAAAGTATTGAATACTTTTAGATGTAATATACCATAAGTCAATGTGAATACGATGAATATAAATAATATAGAGCTTGATTATTTAATTTTATTTGTTATGCTTATGTGTAAATTATGGCCCATTTATTTGTAGCCTCTTAACTTAGTTTCTTGGAGGTGAAGACACCAAAGTTTTGGTGATGGGGAAGAAAGATATAGAAATTGTTTACATCTATTATACCATAATACAATGTGATTATACTGAATACAAATAAAATTGAGCTTAAATATTTACCTATAGTGATTACTCGTGTAGATATAATTTATTTGTCATTCATTTACAGTCTTTTAACTCTATGGCTTTCTGAAGAAGAAACATGAAATTTGGTAGTGGAGAAGAAACATATTGAATATATTTACATCTAGTTTACCATAATTCAATGTGAAAATGGTAAATATCAATAAATTCTTTCTTAATTATTTATTTTATTTATTACCTATTTTTTTACAAAATATATGTTATGGACTATAGTCTTTTAACTTTGTTTTTTAGTGGAGAAAAACCTACACTTTAGTGATGTAGTAGAAAAATAAAATATAATTAATTTTTTACATCTACTATAGTCTATTATGTTTTTAGTTTAGTGATAAATAAATCTAAAACTTTGGGATGGTGAAGAAAAATATTGAATATTTTTAGATGTAATATACCATAAGTCAATGTGAATATGATGAATATAAATAATATTGAGCTTGATTATTTAATTTTAATGGTTATGCTTATGTGTAAATTATGGGTCATTCATTTGTAGCCTCTTAACTTAGTTTCTTGGAGGTGAACACACCAAAGTTTTGGTGATGGAGAAGAAAGATATAGAAATTGTTTACATCTATTATACCGTAAGACAATGTGATTATACTGAATACAAATAACATTGAGCTTAAATATTTAATTATAGTGATTACTTATGTAGATATAATTTATTTGTCATTCATTTAAAGTCTTTTAACTCAATGGCTTTGTGACGAAGAAACATGAAATTTGGTGATGGAGAAGGTACATATTGAATATATTTACATCTAGTTTACCATAATTTAATGTGAAAATGGTAAATATCAATAAATTCTTTCTTAATTATTTATTTTATTTATTACCTTTTTTTTTACAAAATATATGTCATGGACTATAGTATTTTAACTTTGTTTTTTAGTGGGGAAAAACCTAAACTTTAGTGATCGAGTAGGAAAATAAAATATAATTAATTTTTTACATCTACTATAGTCTATTATGTTTTTAGTTTAGTGATAAAAAAATCTAAAACTTTGGGATGGTGAAGAAAAATATTGAATATTTTTAGATGTAATATACCATAAGTCAATGTGAATACGATGAATATAAATAATATTGAGCTTGATTATTTAATTTTAATTGTTATGCTTATGTGTAAATTATGGGTCATTCATTTGTAACCTCTTAACTTAGTTTCTTGGAGGCGAAGACACCAAAGTTTAGGTGATGGCGAGGAAGAAAAATATAAAAATTGTTTACATCTATTATACCATAATACAATTTGATTATACTGAATACAAATAAAATTGAGCTTAAATATTTAATTATAGTGATTACCATGTAGATATAATTTATTTGTCATTCATTTACAGTCTTTTAACTCTAGGATTAGTGACGAAGAAACATGAAATTTGGTGATGAAGAAGAAATATATTGAATATATTTACATCTAGTTTACCATAATTAAATGTGAAAATGGTAAATATCAATAAATTCTTTCTTGATTATTTATTTTATTTATTACCTGTTTTGTACAAAATATATGTCATGGATTCTAGTCTTTTAACTTTGTTTTTTAGTGGGGAAAAACCTAATTTTAGTGTTGGAGTAGAAAAATAAAATATCAAAATTTTTATTACATCTACTATAGTCTATTATGTTTTTAGCTTAGTGATAAAAAAATCTAAAACTTTGGGATGGTGAAGAAAAGTATTGAATACTTTTAGATGTAATATACCATAAGTCAATGTGAATACGATGAATATAAATAATATAGAGCTTGATTATTTAATTTTATTTGTTATGCTTATGTGTAAATTATGGCCCATTTATTTGTAGCCTCTTAACTTAGTTTCTTGGAGGTGAAGACACCAAAGTTTTGGTGATGGGGAAGAAAGATATAGAAATTGTTTACATCTATTATACCATAATACAATGTGATTATACTGAATACAAATAAAATTGAGCTTAAATATTTACCTATAGTGATTACTCGTGTAGATATAATTTATTTGTCATTCATTTACAGTCTTTTAACTCTATGGCTTTCTGAAGAAGAAACATGAAATTTGGTAGTGGAGAAGAAACATATTGAATATATTTACATCTAGTTTACCATAATTCAATGTGAAAATGGTAAATATCAATAAATTCTTTCTTAATTATTTATTTTATTTATTACCTATTTTTTTACAAAATATATGTTATGGACTATAGTCTTTTAACTTTGTTTTTTAGTGGAGAAAAACCTACACTTTAGTGATGTAGTAGAAAAATAAAATATAATTAATTTTTTACATCTACTATAGTCTATTATGTTTTTAGCTTATTGATAAAAAAAATCTAAAACTTTGGGATGGTGAAGAAAAATATTGAATATTTTTAGATGTAATATACCATAAGTCAATGTGAATATGATGAATATAAATAATATTGAGCTTGATTATTTAATTTTAATTGTTATGCTTATGTGTAAATTATGGGTCATTCATTTGTAGCCTCTTAACTTAGTTTCTTGGAGGTAAACACACCAAAGTTTTGGTGATGGAGAAGAAAGATATAGAAATTGTTTACATGTATTATACCATAAGACAATGTGATTATACTGAATACAAATAACATTGAGCTTAAATATTTAATTATAGTGATTACTTATGTAGATATAATTTATTTGTCATTCATTTACAGTCTTTTAACTCTATGGCTTTGTGACGAAGAAACATGAAATTTGGTGATGGAGAAGATACATATTGAATATATTTACATCTAGTTTACCATAATTTAATGTGAAAATGGTAAATATCAATAAATTCTTTCTTAATTATTTATTTTATTTATTACCTTTTTTTTTACAAAATATATGTCATGGACTATAGTATTTTAACTTTGTTTTTTAGTGGGGAAAAACCTAAACTTTAGTGATCGAGTAGGAAAATAAAATATAATTAATTTTTTACATCTACTATAGTCTATTATGTTTTTAGTTTAGTGATAAAAAAATCTAAAACTTTGGGATGGTGAAGAAAAATATTGAATATTTTTAGATGTAATATACCATAAGTCAATGTGAATATGATGAATATAAATAATATTGAGCTTGATTATTTAATTTTAATTGTTATGCTTATGTGTAAATTATGGGTCATTCATTTGTAGCCTCTTAACTTAGTTTCTTGGAGGTAAACACACCAAAGTTTTGGTGATGGAAAAGAAAGATATAGAAATTGTTTACATGTATTATACCATAAGACAATGTGATTATACTGAATACAAATAACATTGAGCTTAAATATTTAATTATAGTGATTACTTATGTAGATATAATTTATTCGTCATTCATTTACAGTCTTTTAACTCTATGGCTTTGTGACGAAGAAACATGAAATTTGGTGATGGAGAAGGTACATATTGAATATATTTACATCTAGTTTACCATAATTTAATGTGAAAATGGTAAATATCAATAAATTCTTTCTTAATTATTTATTTTATTTATTACCTTTTTTTTTACAAAATATATGTCATGGACTATAGTATTTTAACTTTGTTTTTTAGTGGGGAAAAACCTAAACTTTAGTGATCGAGTAGGAAAATAAAATATAATTAATTTTTTACATCTACTATAGTCTATTATGTTTTTAGTTTAGTGATAAAAAAATCTAAAACTTTGGGATGGTGAAGAAAAATATTGAATATTTTTAGATGTAATATACCATAAGTCAATGTGAATACGTTGAATATAAATAATATTGAGCTTGATTATTTAATTTTAATTGTTATGCTTATGTGTAAATTATGGGTCATTCATTTGTAACCTCTTAACTTAGTTTCTTGGAGGCGAAGACACCAAAGTTTTGGTGATGGCGAGGAAGAAAAATATAAAAATTGTTTACATCTATTATACCATAATACAATTTGATTATACTGAATACAAATAAAATTGAGCTTAAATATTTAATTATAGTGATTACCATGTAGATATAATTTATTTGTCATTCATTTACAGTCTTTTAACTCTAGGATTAGTGACGAAGAAACATGATATTTTGTGATGAAGAAGAAACATATTGAATATATTTACATCTAGTTTACCATAATTAAATGTGAAAATGGTAAATATCAATAAATTCTTTCTTGATTATTTATTTTATTTATTACTTGTTTTGTACAAAATATATGTCATGGATTCTAGTCTTTTAACTTTGTTTTTTAGTGGGGAAAAACCTAATTTTAGTGTTGGAGTAGAAAAATAAAATATCAAAATTTTTTTTACATCTACTATAGTCTATTATGTTTTTATCTTAGTGATAAAAAATATAAAACTTTGGGATGGTGAAGAAAAGTATTGAATATTTTTAGATGTAATATACCATAAGTCAATGTGAATACGATGAATATAAATAATATAGAGCTTGATTATTTAATTTTATTTGTTATGCTTATGTGTAAATTATGGCCCATTCATTTGTAGCCTCTTAACTTAGTTTCTTGGAGGTGAAGACACCAAAGTTTTGGTGATGGGGAAGAAAGATATAGAAATTGTTTACATCTATTATACCATAATACAATGTGATTATACTGAATACAAATAAAATTGAGCTTAAATATTTACCTATAGTGATTACTCGTGTAGATATAATTTATTTGTCATTCATTTACAGTCTTTTAACTCTATGGCTTTCTGAAGAAGAAACATGAAATTTGGTAGTGGAGAAGAAACATATTGAATATATTTACATCTAGTTTACCATAATTCAATATGAAAATGGTAAATATCAATAAATTCTTTCTTAATTATTTATTTTATTTATTACGTTTTTTTTTTTACAAAATATATGTCATGGACTATAGTCTTTTAACTTTGTTTTTTAGTGGGGAAAAACCTACACTTTAGTGATGTAGTAGAAAAATAAAATATAATTAATTTTTTACATCTACTATAGTCTATTATGTTTTTAGCTTAGTGATAAATAAATCTAAAACTTTGGGATGGTGAAGAAAAATATTGAATATTTTTAGATGTAATATACCATAAGTCAATGTGAATATGATGAATATAAATAATATTGAGCTTGATTATTTAATTTTAATGGTTATGCTTATGTGTAAATTATGGGTCATTCATTTGTAGCCTCTTAACTTAGTTTCTTGGAGGTGAACACACCAAAGTTTTGGTGATGGAGAAGAAAGATATAGAAATTGTTTACATCTATTATACCGTAAGACAATGTGATTATACTGAATACAAATAACATTGAGCTTAAATATTTAATTATAGTGATTACTTATGTAGATATAATTTATTTGTCATTCATTTAAAGTCTTTTAACTCAATGGCTTTGTGACGAAGAAACATGAAATTTGGTGATAGAGAAGATACATATTGAATATATTTACATCTAGTTTACCATAATTTAATGTGAAAATGGTAAATATCAATAAATTATTTCTTAATTATTTATTTTATTTATTACCTTTTTTTTTAACAAATATATGTCATGGACTATAGTCTTTTAACTATGTTTTTTAGTGGGGAAAAACCTAAAATTTTGTGATGGAGTAGGAAAATAAAATATAATTAATTTGTTACATCTACTATAGTCTATTATGTTTTTAGTTTAGTGATAAAAAAATCTAAAACTTTGGGATGGTGAAGAAAAATATTGAATATTTTTAGATGTAATATACCATAAGTCAATGTGAATACGATGAATATAAATAATATTGAGCTTGATTATTTAATTTTAATTGTTATGCTTATGTGTAAATTATGGGTCATTCATTTGTAACCTCTTAACTTAGTTTCTTGGAGGCGAAGACACCAAAGTTTTGGTGATGGCGAGGAAGAAAAATATAAAAATTGTTTACATCTATTATACCATAATACAATTTGATTATACTGAATACAAATAAAATTGAGCTTAAATATTTAATTATAGTGATTACCATGTAGATATAATTTATTTGTCATTCATTTACAGTCTTTTAACTCTAGGATTAGTGACGAAGAAACATGAAATTTGGTGATGAAGAAGAAACATATTGAATATATTTACATCTAGTTTACCATAATTAAATGTGAAAATGGTAAATATCAATAAATTCTTTCTTGATTATTTATTTTATTTATTACTAGTTTTGTACAAAATATATGTCATGGATTCTAGTCCTTTAAATTTGTTTTTTAGTGGGGAAAAACCTAATTTTAGTGTTGGAGTAGAAAAATAAAATATCAAAAAATTTATTACAGCTACTATAGTCTATTATGTTTTTATCTTAGTGATAAAAAAATCTAAAACTTTGGGATGGTGAAGAAAAGTATTGAATATTTTTAGATGTAATATACCATAAGTCAATGTGAATACGATGAATATAAATAATATAGAGCTTGATTATTTAATTTTATTTGTTATGCTTATGTGTAAATTATGGCCCATTCATTTGTAGCCTCTTAACATAGTTTCTTGGAGGTGAAGACACCAAAGTTTTGGTGATGGGGAAGAAAGATATAGAAATTGTTTACATCTATTATACCATAATACAATGTGATTATACTGAATACAAATAAAATTGAGCTTAAATATTTAATTATAGTGATTACTCGTGTAGATATAATTTATTTGTCATTCATTTACAGTCTTTTAACTCTATGGCTTTCTGAAGAAGAAACATGAAATTTGGTAGTGGAGAAGAAACATATTGAATATATTTACATCTAGTTTACCATAATTCAATGTGAAAATGGTAAATATCAATAAATTCTTTCTTAATTATTTATTTTATTTATTACCTTCTTTTTTACAAAATATATGTCATGGACTATAGTCTTTTAACTTTGTTTTTTAGTGGGGAAAAACCTAAACTTTTGTGATGGAGTAGGAAAATAAAATATAATTAATTTGTTACATCTACTACAGTCTATTATGTTTTTAGTTTAGTGATAAAAAAATCTAAAACTTTGGGATGGTGAAGAAAAATATTGAATATTTTTAGATGTAATATACCATAAGTCAATGTGAATACGATGAATATAAATAATATTGAGCTTGATTATTTAATTTTAATTGTTATGCTTATGTGTAAATTATGGGTCATTCATTTGTAACCTCTTAACTTAGTTTCTTGGAGGCGAAGACACCAAAGTGTTGGTGATGGCGAGGAAGAAAAATATAAAAATTGTTTACATCTATTATACCATAATACAATTTGATTATACTGAATACAAATAAAATTGAGCTTAAATATTTAATTATAGTGATTACCATGTAGATATAATTTATTTGTCATTCATTTACAGTCTTTTAACTCTAGGATTAGTGACGAAGAAACATGAAATTTGGTGATGAAGAAGAAACATATTGAATATATTTACATCTAGTTTACCATAATTAAATGTGAAAATGGTAAATATCAATAAATTCTTTCTTGATTATTTATTTTATTTATTACCTGTTTTGTACAAAATATATGTCATGGATTCTAGTCTTTTAACTTTGTTTTTTAGTGGGGAAAAACCTAATTTTAGTGTTGGAGTAGAAAAATAAAATATCAAAATTTTTATTACATCTACTATAGTCTATTATGTTTTTAGCTTAGTGATACAAAAATCTAAAACTTTGGGATGGTGAAGAAAAGTATTGAATATTTTTAGATGTAATATACCATAAGTCAATGTGAATACGATGAATATAAATAATATAGAGCTTGATTATTTAATTTTATTTGTTATGCTTATGTGTAAATTATGGCCCATTCATTTGTAGCCTCTTAACTTAGTTTCTTGGAGGTGAAGACACCAAAGTTTTGGTGATGGGGAAGAAAGATATAGAAATTGTTTACATCTATTATACCATAATACAATGTGATTATACTGAATACAAATAAAATTGAGCTTAAATATTTACCTATAGTGATTACTCGTGTAGATATAATTTATTTGTCATTCATTTACAGTCTTTTAACTCTATGGCTTTCTGAAGAAGAAACATGAAATTTAGTAGTGGAGAAGAAACATATTGAATATATTTACATCTAGTTTACCATAATTCAATGTGAAAATGGTAAATATCAATAAATTCTTTCTTAATTATTTATTTTATTTATTACCTTTTTTTTTACAAAATATATGTCATGGACTATAGTCTTTTAACTTTGTTTTTTAGTGGAGAAAAACCTACACTTTAGTGATGTAGTAGAAAAATAAAATATAATTAATTTTTTACATCTACTATAGTCTATTGTGTTTTTAGCTTATTGATAAAAAAATCTAAAACTTTGGGATGGTGAAGAAAAATATTGAATATTTTTAGATGTAATCTACCATAAGTCAATGTGAATATGATAAATATAAATAATATTGAGCTTGATTATTTAATTTTAATTGTTATGCTTATGTGTAAATTATGGGTCATTCATTTGTAGCCTCTTAACTTAGTTTCTTGGAGGTAAACACACCAAAGTTTTGGTGATGGAGAAGAAAGATATAGAAATTGTTTACATGTATTATACCATAAGACAATGTGATTATACTGAATACAAATAACATTGAGCTTAAATATTTAATTATAGTGATTACTTATGTAGATATAATTTATTTGTCATTCATTTACAGTCTTTTAACTCTATGGCTTTGTGACGAAGAAACATGAAATTTGGTGATGGAGAAGATACATATTGAATATATTTACATCTAGTTTACCATAATTTAATGTGAAAATGGTAAATATCAATAAATTCTTTCTTAATTATTTATTTTATTTATTACCTTTTTTTTTACAAAATATATGTCATGGACTATAGTATTTTAACTTTGTTTTTTAGTGGGGAAAAACCTAAACTTTAGTGATCGAGTAGGAAAATAAAATATAATTAATTTTTTACATCTACTAAAGTCTATTATGTTTTTAGTTTAGTGATAAAAAAATCCAAAACTTTGGGATGGTGAAGAAAAATATTGAATATTTTTAGATGTAATATACCATAAGTCAATGTGAATATGATGAATATAAATAATATTGAGCTTGATTATTTAATTTTAATTGTTATGCTTATGTGTAAATTATGGGTCATTCATTTGTAGCCTCTTAACTTAGTTTCTTGGAGGTAAACACACCAAAGTTTTGGTGATGGAGAAGAAAGATATAGAAATTGTTTACATGTATTATACCATAAGACAATGTGATTATACTGAATACAAATAACATTGAGCTTAAATATTTAATTATAGTGATTACTTATGTAGATATAATTTATTTGTCATTCATTTACAGTCTTTTAACTCTATGGCTTTGTGACGAAGAAACATGAAATTTGGTGATGGAGAAGATACATATTGAATATATTTACATCTAGTTTACCATAATTTAATGTGAAAATGGTAAATATCAATAAATTCTTTCTTAATTATTTATTTTATTTATTACCTTTTTTTTTACAAAATATATGTCATGGACTATAGTATTTTAACTTTGTTTTTTAGTGGGGAAAAACCTAAACTTTAGTGATCGAGTAGGAAAATAAAATATAATTAATTTTTTACATCTACTATAGTCTATTATGTTTTTAGTTTAGTGATAAAAAAATCTAAAACTTTGGGATGGTGAAGAATAATATTGAATATTTTTAGATGTAATATACCATAAGTCAATGTGAATACGATGAATATAAATAATATTGAGCTTGATTATTTAATTTTAATTGTTATGCTTATGTGTAAATTATGGGTCATTCATTTGTAACCTCTTAACTTAGTTTCTTGGAGGCGAAGACACCAAAGTTTTGGAGATGGCGAGGAAGAAAAATATAAAAATTGTTTACATCTATTATACCATAATACAATTTGATTATACTGAATACAAATAAAATTGAGCTTAAATATTTAATTATAGTGATTACCATGTAGATATAATTTATTTGTCATTCATTTACAGTCTTTTAACTCTAGGATTACTGACGAAGAAACATGAAATTTTGTGATGAAGAAGAAACATATTGAATATATTTACATCTAGTTTACCATAATTAAATGTGAAAATGGTAAATATCAATAAATTCTTTCTTGATTATTTATTTTATTTATTACTTGTTTTGTACAAAATATATGTCATGGATTCTAGTCTTTTAACTTTGGTTTTTAGTGGGGAAAAACCTAATTTTAGTGTTGGAGTAGAAAAATAAAATATCAAAATTTTTTTTACATCTACTATAGTCTATTATGTTTTTATCTTAGTGATAAAAAATATAAAACTTTGGGATGGTGAAGAAAAGTATTGAATATTTTTAGATGTAATATACCATAAGTCAATGTGAATACGATGAATATAAATAATATAGAGCTTGATTATTTAATTTTATTTGTTATGCTTATGTGTAAATTATGGCCCATTCATTTGTAGCCTCTTAACTTAGTTTCTTGGAGGTGAAGACACCAAAGTTTTGGTGATGGGGAAGAAAGATATAGAAATTGCTTACATCTATTGTACCATAATACAATGTGATTATACTGAATACAAATAAAATAGAGCTTAAATATTTAATTATAGTTATTACTCGTGTAGATATAATTTATTTGTCATTCATTTACAGTCTTTTAACTCTATGGCTTTCTGAAGAAGAAACATGAAATTTGGTAGTGGAGAAGAAACATATTGAATATATTTACATCTAGATTACCATAATTCAATATGAAAATGGTAAATATCAATAAATTCTTTCTTAATTATTTATTTTATTTATTACCTTTTTTTTTACAAAATATATGTCATGGACTATAGTCTTTTAACTTTGTTTTTTAGTGGGGAAAAACCTACACTTTAGTGATGTAGTAGAAAAATAAAATATAATTAATTTTTTACATCTACTATAGTCTATTATGTTTTTAGCTTAGTGATAAATAAATCTAAAACTTTGGGATGGTGAAGAAAAATATTGAATATTTTTAGATGTAATATACCCTAAGTCAATGTGAATATGATGAATATAAATAATATTGAGCTTGATTATTTAATTTTAATGGTTATGCTTATGTGTAAATTATGGGTCATTCATTTGTAGCCTCTTAACTTAGTTTCTTGGAGGTGAACACACCAAAGTTTTGGTGATGGAGAAGAAAGATATAGAAATTGTTTACATCTATTATACCATAAGACAATGTGATTATACTGAATACAAATAACATTGAGCTTAAATATTTAATTATAGTGATTACTTATGTAGATATAATTTATTTGTCATTCATTTAAATTTTTTTAACTCTATGGCTTTGTCACGAAGAAACATGAAATTTGGTGATGGAGAAGATACATATTGAATATATTTACATCTAGTTTACCATAATTTAATGTGAAAATGGTAAATATCAATAAATTATTTCTTAATTATTTATTTTATTTATTACCTTTTTTTTTAACAAATATATGCCATGGACTATAGTCTTTTAACTATGTTTTTTAGTGGGGAAAAACCTAAAATTTTGTGATGGAGTAGGAAAATAAAATATAATTAATTTGTTACATCTACTATAGTCTATTATATTTTTAGTTTAGTGATAAAAAAATCTAAAACTTTGGGATGGTGAAGAAAAATATTGAATATTTTTAGATGTAATATACCATAAGTCAATGTGAATACGATGAATATAAATAATATTGAGCTTGATTATTTAATTTTAATTGTTATGCTTATGTGTAAATTATGGGTCATTCATTTGTAACCTCTTAACTTAGTTTCTTGGAGGCGAAGACACCAAAGTTTTGGAGATGGCGAGGAAGAAAAATATAAAAATTGTTTACATCTATTATACCATAATACAATTTGATTATACTGAATACAAATAAAATTGAGCTTAAATATTTAATTATAGTGATTACCATGTAGATATAATTTATTTGTCATTCATTTACAGTCTTTTAACTCTAGGATTACTGACGAAGAAACATGAAATTTTGTGATGAAGAAGAAACATATTGAATATATTTACATCTAGTTTACCATAATTAAATGTGAAAATGGTAAATATCAATAAATTCTTTCTTGATTATTTATTTTATTTATTACCTGTTTTGTACAAAATATATGTCATGGATTCTAGTCTTTTAACTTTGTTTTTTAGTGGGGAAAAACCTAATTTTAGTGTTGGAGTAGAAAAATAAAATATCAAAATTTTTATTACATCTACTATAGTCTATTATGTTTTTAGCTTAGTGATACAAAAATCTAAAACTTTGGGATGGTGAAGAAAAGTATTGAATATTTTTAGATGTAATATACCATAAGTCAATGTGAATACGATGAATATAAATAATATAGAGCTTGATTATTTAATTTTATTTGTTATGCTTATGTGTAAATTATGGCCCATTCATTTGTAGCCTCTTAACTTAGTTTCTTGGAGGTGAAGACACCAAAGTTTTGGTGATGGGGAAGAAAGATATAGAAATTGTTTACATCTATTATACCATAATACAATGTGATTATACTGAATACAAATAAAATTGAGCTTAAATATTTACCTATAGTGATTACTCGTGTAGATATAAGTTATTTGTCATTCATTTACAGTCTTTTAACTCTATGGCTTTCTGAAGAAGAAACATGAAATTTAGTAGTGGAGAAGAAACATATTGAATATATTTACATCTAGTTTACCATAATTCAATGTGAAAATGGTAAATATCAATAAATTCTTTCTTAATTATTTATTTTATTTATTACCTTTTTTTTTACAAAATATATGTCATGGACTATAGTCTTTTAACTTTGTTTTTTAGTGGAGAAAAACCTACACTTTAGTGATGTAGTAGAAAAATAAAATATAATTAATTTTTTACATCTACTATAGTCTATTGTGTTTTTAGCTTATTGATAAAAAAATCTAAAACTTTGGGATGGTGAAGAAAAATATTGAATATTTTTAGATGTAATATACCATAAGTCAATGTGAATATGATAAATATAAATAATATTGAGCTTGATTATTTAATTTTAATTGTTATGCTTATGTGTAAATTATGGGTCATTCATTTGTAGCCTCTTAACTTAGTTTCTTGGAGGTAAACACACCAAAGTTTTGGTGATGGAGAAGAAAGATATAGAAATTGTTTACATGTATTATACCATAAGACAATGTGATTATACTGAATACAAATAACATTGAGCTTAAATATTTAATTATAGTGATTACTTATGTAGATATAATTTATTTGTCATTCATTTACAGTCTTTTAACTCTATGGCTTTGTGACGAAGAAACATGAAATTTGGTGATGGAGAAGATACATATTGAATATATTTACATCTAGTTTACCATAATTTAATGTGAAAATGGTAAATATCAATAAATTCTTTCTTAATTATTTATTTTATTTATTACCTTTTTTTTTACAAAATATATGTCATGGACTATAGTATTTTAACTTTGTTTTTTAGTGGGGAAAAACCTAAACTTTAGTGATCGAGTAGGAAAATAAAATATAATTAATTTTTTACATCTACTAAAGTCTATTATGTTTTTAGTTTAGTGATAAAAAAATCCAAAACTTTGGGATGGTGAAGAAAAATATTGAATATTTTTAGATGTAATATACCATAAGTCAATGTGAATATGATGAATATAAATAATATTGAGCTTGATTATTTAATTTTAATTGTTATGCTTATGTGTAAATTATGGGTCATTCATTTGTAGCCTCTTAACTTAGTTTCTTGGAGGTAAACACACCAAAGTTTTGGTGATGGAGAAGAAAGATATAGAAATTGTTTACATGTATTATACCATAAGACAATGTGATTATACTGAATACAAATAACATTGAGCTTAAATATTTAATTATAGTGATTACTTATGTAGATATAATTTATTTGTCATTCATTTACAGTCTTTTAACTCTATGGCTTTGTGACGAAGAAACATGAAATTTGGTGATGGAGAAGATACATATTGAATATATTTACATCTAGTTTACCATAATTTAATGTGAAAATGGTAAATATCAATAAATTCTTTCTTAATTATTTATTTTATTTATTACCTTTTTTTTTACAAAATATATGTCATGGACTATAGTATTTTAACTTTGTTTTTTAGTGGGGAAAAACCTAAACTTTAGTGATCGAGTAGGAAAATAAAATATAATTAATTTTTTACATCTACTATAGTCTATTATGTTTTTAGTTTAGTGATAAAAAAATCTAAAACTTTGGGATGGTGAAGAATAATATTGAATATTTTTAGATGTAATATACCATAAGTCAATGTGAATACGATGAATATAAATAATATTGAGCTTGATTATTTAATTTTAATTGTTATGCTTATGTGTAAATTATGGGTCATTCATTTGTAACCTCTTAACTTAGTTTCTTGGAGGCGAAGACACCAAAGTTTTGGAGATGGCGAGGAAGAAAAATATAAAAATTGTTTACATCTATTATACCATAATACAATTTGATTATACTGAATACAAATAAAATTGAGCTTAAATATTTAATTATAGTGATTACCATGTAGATATAATTTATTTGTCATTCATTTACAGTCTTTTAACTCTAGGATTACTGACGAAGAAACATGAAATTTTGTGATGAAGAAGAAACATATTGAATATATTTACATCTAGTTTACCATAATTAAATGTGAAAATGGTAAATATCAATAAATTCTTTCTTGATTATTTATTTTATTTATTACTTGTTTTGTACAAAATATATGTCATGGATTCTAGTCTTTTAACTTTGTTTTTTAGTGGGGAAAAACCTAATTTTAGTGTTGGAGTAGAAAAATAAAATATCAAAATTTTTTTTACATCTACTATAGTCTATTATGTTTTTATCTTAGTGATAAAAAATATAAAACTTTGGGATGGTGAAGAAAAGTATTGAATATTTTTAGATGTAATATACCATAAGTCAATGTGAATACGATGAATATAAATAATATAGAGCTTGATTATTTAATTTTATTTGTTGTGCTTATGTGTAAATTATGGCCCATTCATTTGTAGCCTCTTAACTTAGTTTCTTGGAGGTGAAGACACCAAAGTTTTGGTGATGGGGAAGAAAGATATAGAAATTGCTTACATCTATTATACCATAATACAATGTGATTATACTGAATACAAATAAAATAGAGCTTAAATATTTAATTATAGTTATTACTCGTGTAGATATAATTTATTTGTCATTCATTTACAGTCTTTTAACTCTATGGCTTTCTGAAGAAGAAACATGAAATTTGGTAGTGGAGAAGAAACATATTGAATATATTTACATCTAGATTACCATAATTCAATATGAAAATGGTAAATATCAATAAATTCTTTCTTAATTATTTATTTTATTTATTACCTTTTTTTTTACAAAATATATGTCATGGACTATAGTCTTTTAACTTTGTTTTTTAGTGGGGAAAAACCTACACTTTAGTGATGTAGTAGAAAAATAAAATATAATTAATTTTTTACATCTACTATAGTCTATTATGTTTTTAGCTTAGTGATAAATAAATCTAAAACTTTGGGATGGTGAAGAAAAATATTGAATATTTTTAGATGTAATATACCCTAAGTCAATGTGAATATGATGAATATAAATAATATTGAGCTTGATTATTTAATTTTAATGGTTATGCTTATGTGTAAATTATGGGTCATTCATTTGTAGCCTCTTAACTTAGTTTCTTGGAGGTGAACACACCAAAGTTTTGGTGATGGAGAAGAAAGATATAGAAATTGTTTACATCTATTATACCATAAGACAATGTGATTATACTGAATACAAATAACATTGAGCTTAAATATTTAATTATAGTGATTACTTATGTAGATATAATTTATTTGTCATTCATTTAAATTTTTTTAACTCTATGGCTTTGTCACGAAGAAACATGAAATTTGGTGATGGAGAAGATACATATTGAATATATTTACATCTAGTTTACCATAATTTAATGTGAAAATGGTAAATATCAATAAATTATTTCTTAATTATTTATTTTATTTATTACCTTTTTTTTTAACAAATATATGTCATGGACTATAGTCTTTTAACTATGTTTTTTAGTGGGGAAAAACCTAAAATTTTGTGATGGAGTAGGAAAATAAAATATAATTAATTTGTTACATCTACTATAGTCTATTATGTTTTTAGTTTAGTGATAAAAAAATCTAAAACTTTGGGATGGTGAAGAAAAATATTGAATATTTTTAGATGTAATATACCATAAGTCAATGTGAATACGATGAATATAAATAATATTGAGCTTGATTATTTAATTTTAATTGTTATGCTTATGTGTAAATTATTTGTCATTCATTTGTAACCTCTTAACTTAGTTTCTTGGAGGGAAGACACCAAAGTTTTGGTGATGGCGAGGAAGAAAAATATAAAAATTGTTTACATCTATTATACCATAACACAATTTGATTATACTGAATACAAATAAAATTGAGCTTAAATATTTAATTATAGTGATTACCATGTAGATATAATTTATTTGTCATTCATTTACAGTCTTTTAACTCTAGGATTAGTGACGAAGAAACATGAAATTTGGTGATGAAGAAGAAACATATTGAATATATTTACATCTAGTTTACCATAATTAAATGTGAAAATGGTAAATATCAATAAATTCTTTCTTGATTATTTATTTTATTTATTACCTGTTTTGTACAAAATATATGTCATGGATTCTAGTCCTTTAACTTTGTTTTTTAGTGGAGAAAAACCTAATTTTAGTGTTCGAGTAGAAAAATAAAATATCAAAATTTTTATTACATCTACTATAGTCTATTATGTTTTTAGCTTAGTGATAAAAAAATCTAAAACTTTGGGATGGTGAAGAAAAGTATTGAATATTTTTAGATGTAATATACCATAAGTCAATGTGAATACGATGAATATAAATAATATAGAGCTTGATTATTTAATTTTATTTGTTATGCTTATGTGTAAATTATGGCCCATTCATTTGTAGCCTCTTAACTTAGTTTCTTGGAGGTGAAGACACCAAAGTTTTGGTGATGGGGAAGAAAGATATAGAAATTGTTTACATCTATTATACCATAATACAATGTGATTATACTGAATACAAATAAAATTGAGCTTAAATATTTACCTATAGTGATTACTCGTGTAGATATAATTTATTTGTCATCCATTTACAGTCTTTTAACTCTATGGCTTTCTGAAGAAGAAACATGAAATTTGGTAGTGGAGAAGAAACATATTGAATATATTTATATCTAGTTTACCATAATTCAATATGAAAATGGTAAATATCAATAAATTCTTTCTTAATTATTTATTTTATTTATTACCTTTTTTTTTTACAAAATATATGTCATGGACTATAGTCTTTTAACTTTGTTTTTTAGTGGGGAAAAACCTACACTTTAGTGATGTAGTAGAAAAATAAAATATAATTAATTTTTTACATCTACTATAGTCTATTATGTTTTTAGCTTAGTGATAAATAAATCTAAAACTTTGGGATGGTGAAGAAAAATATTGAATATTTTTAGATGTAATATACCATAAGTCAATGTGATTATGATGAATATAAATAATATTGAGCTTGATTATTTAATTTTAATGGTTATGCTTATGTGTAAATTATGGGTCATTCATTTGTAGCCTCTTAACTTAGTTTCTTGGAGGTGAACACACCAAAGTTTTGGTGATGGAGAAGAAAGATATAGAAATTGTTTACATCTATTATACCATAAGACAATGTGATTATACTGAATACAAATAACATTGAGCTTAAATATTTAATTATAGTGATTACTTATGTAGATATAATTTATTTGTCATTCATTTAAAGTCTTTTAACTCTATGGCTTTGTCACGAAGAAACATGAAATTTGGTGATGGAGAAGATACATATTGAATATATTTACATCTAGTTTACCATAATTTAATGTGAAAATGGTAAATATCAATAAATTATTTCTTAATTATTTATTTTATTTATTACCTTTTTTTTTAACAAATATATGTCATGGACTATAGTCTTTTAACTATGTTTTTTAGTGGGGAAAAACCTAAAATTTTGTGATGGAGTAGGAAAATAAAATATAATTAATTTGTTACATCTACTATAGTCTATTATGTTTTTAGTTTAGTGATAAAAAAATCTAAAACTTTGGGATGGTGAAGAAAAATATTGAATATTTTTAGATGTAATATACCATAAGTCAATGTGAATACGATGAATATAAATAATATTGAGCTTGATTATTTAATTGTAATTGTTATGCTTATGTGTAAATTATTTGTCATTCATTTGTAACCTCTTAACTTAGTTTCTTGGAGGGAAGACACCAAAGTTTTGGTGATGGCGAGGAAGAAAAATATAAAAATTGTTTACATCTATTATACCATAATACAATTTGATTATACTGAATACAAATAAAATTGAGCTTAAATATTTAATTATAGTGATTACCATGTAGATATAATTTATTTGTCATTCATTTACAGTCTTTTAACTCTAGGATTAGTGACGAAGAAACATGAAATTTGGTGATGAAGAAGAAACATATTGAATATATTTACATCTAGTTTACCATAATTAAATGTGAAAATGGTAAATATCAATAAATTCTTTCTTGATTATTTATTTTATTTATTACCTGTTTTGTACAAAATATATGTCATGGATTCTAGTCCTTTAACTTTGTTTTTTAGTGGAGAAAAACCTAATTTTAGTGTTGGAGTAGAAAAATAAAATATCAAAATTTTTATTACATCTACTATAGTCTATTATGTTTTTAGCTTAGTGATAAAAAAATCTAAAACTTTGGGATGGTGAAGAAAAGTATTGAATATTTTTAGATGTAATATACCATAAGTCAATGTGAATACGATGAATATAAATAATATAGAGCTTGATTATTTAATTTTATTTGTTATGCTTATGTGTAAATTATGGCCCATTCATTTGTAGCCTCTTAACTTAGTTTCTTGGAGGTGAAGACACCAAAGTTTTGGTGATGGGGAAGAAAGATATAGAAATTGTTTACATCTATTATACCATAATACAATGTGATTATACTGAATACAAATAAAATTGAGCTTAAATATTTACCTATAGTGATTACTCGTGTAGATATAATTTATTTGTCATTCATTTACAGTCTTTTAACTCTATGGCTTTCTGAAGAAGAAACATGAAATTTGGTAGTGGAGAAGAAACATATTGAATATATTTACATCTAGTTTACCATAATTCAATATGAAAATGGTAAATATCAATAAATTCTTTCTTAATTATTTATTTTATTTATTACCTTTTTTTTTTACAAAATATATGTCATGGACTATAGTCTTTTAACTTTGTTTTTTAGTGGGGAAAAACCTACACTTTAGTGATGTAGTAGAAAAATAAAATATAATTAATTTTTTACATCTACTATAGTCTATTATGTTTTTAGCTTAGTGATAAATAAATCTAAAACTTTGGGATGGTGAAGAAAAATATTGAATATTTTTAGATGTAATATACCATAAGTCAATGTGATTATGATGAATATAAATAATATTGAGCTTGATTATTTAATTTTAATGGTTATGCTTATGTGTAAATTATGGGTCATTCATTTGTAGCCTCTTAACTTAGTTTCTTGGAGGTGAACACACCAAAGTTTTGGTGATGGAGAAGAAAGATATAGAAATTGTTTACATCTATTATACCATAAGACAATGTGATTATACTGAATACAAATAACATTGAGCTTAAATATTTAATTATAGTGATTACTTATGTAGATATAATTTATTTGTCATTCATTTAAAGTCTTTTAACTCTATGGCTTTGTCACGAAGAAACATGAAATTTGGTGATGGAGAAGATACATATTAAATATATTTACATCTAGTTTACCATAATTTAATGTGAAAATGGTAAATATCAATAAATTATTTCTTAATTATTTATTTTATTTATTACCTTTTTTTTTAACAAATATATGTCATGGACTATAGTCTTTTAACTATGTTTTTTATTGGGGAAAAACCTAAAATTTTGTGATGGAGTAGGAAAATAAAATATAATTAATTTGTTACATCTACTATAGTCTATTATGTTTTTAGTTTAGTGATAAAAAAATCTAAAACTTTGGGATGGTGAAGAAAAATATTGAATATTTTTAGATGTAATATACCATAAGTCAATGTGAATACGATGAATATAAATAATATTGAGCTTGATTATTTAATTTTAATTGTTATGCTTATGTGTAAATTATTTGTCATTCATTTGTAACCTCTTAACTTAGTTTCTTGGAGGGAAGACACCAAAGTTTTGGTGATGGCGAGGAAGAAAAATATAAAAATTGTTTACATCTATTATACCATAATACAATTTGATTATACTGAATACAAATAAAATTGAGCTTAAATATTTAATTATAGTGATTACCATGTAGATATAATTTATTTGTCATTCATTTACAGTCTTTTAACTCTAGGATTAGTGACGAAGAAACATGAAATTTGGTGATGAAGAAGAAACATATTGAATATATTTACATCTAGTTTACCATAATTAAATGTGAAAATGGTAAATATCAATAAATTCTTTCTTGATTATTTATTTTATTTATTACCTGTTTTGTACAAAATATATGTCATGGATTCTAGTCCTTTAACTTTGTTTTTTAGTGGGGAAAAACCTAATTTTAGTGTTGGAGTAGAAAAATAAAATATCAAAATTTTTATTACATCTACTATAGTCTATTATGTTTTTAGCTTAGTGATAAAAAAATCTAAAACTTTGGGATGGTGAAGAAAAGTATTGAATATTTTTAGATGTAATATACCATAAGTCAATGTGAATACGATGAATATAAATAATATAGAGTTTGATTATTTAATTTTATTTGTTATGCTTATGTGTAATTATGGCCCATTCATTTGTAGCCTCTTAACTTAGTTTCTTGGAGGTGAAGACACCAAAGTTTTGGTGATGGGGAAGAAAGATATAGAAATTGTTTACATCTATTATACCATAATACAATGTGATTATACTAAATACAAATAAAATTGAGCTTAAATATTTACCTATAGTGATTACTCGTGTAGATATAATTTATTTGTCATTCATTTACAGTCTTTTAACTCTATGGCTTTCTGAAGAAGAAACATGAAATTTGGTAGTGGAGAAGAAACATATTGAATATATTTACATCTAGTTTACCATAATTCAATGTGAAAATGGTAAATATCAATAAATTCTTTCTTAATTATTTATTTTATTTATTACCTTTTTTTTTACAAAATATATGTCATGGACTATAGTCTTTTAACTTTGTTTTTTAGTGGAGAAAAACCTACACTTCAGTGATGTAGTAGAAAAATAAAATATAATTAATTTTTTACATCTACTATAGTCTATTATGTTTTTAGCTTATTGATAAAAAAATCTAAAACTTTGGGATGGTGAAGAAAAATATTGAATATTTTTAGATGTAATATACCATAAGTCAATGTGAATATGATGAATATAAATAATATTGAGCTTGATTATTTAATTTTAATTGTTATGCTTATGTGTAAATTATGGGTCATTCATTTTTGAGCCTCTTAACTTAGTTTCTTGGAGGTAAACACACCAAAGTTTTGGTGATGGAGAAGAAAGATATAGAAATTGTTTACATGTATTATACCATAAGACAATGTGATTATACTGAATACAAATAACATTGAGCTTAAATATTTAATTATAGTGATTACTTATGTAGATATAATTTATTTGTCATTCATTTACAGTCTTTTAACTCTATGGCTTTGTGACGAAAAAACATGAAATTTGGTGATGGAGAAGATACATATTGAATATATTTACATCTAGTTTACCATAATTTAATGTGAAAATGGTAAATATCAATAAATTCTTTCTTAATTATTTATTTTATTTATTACCTTTTTTTTTACAAAATATATGTCATGGACTATAGTATTTTAACTTTGTTTTTTAGTGGGGAAAAACCTAAACTTTAGTGATCGAGTAGGAAAATAAAATATAATTAATTTTTTACATCTACTATAGTCTATTATGTTTTTAGTTTAGTGATAAAAAAATCTAAAACTTTGGGATGGTGAAGAAAAATATTGAATATTTTTAGATGTAATATACCATAAGTCAATGTGAATATGATGAATATAAATAATATTGAGCTTGATTATTTAATTTTAATTGTTATGCTTATGTGTAAATTATGGGTCATTCATTTGTAGCCTCTTAACTTAGTTTCTTGGAGGTAAACACACCAAAGTTTTGGTGATGGAGAAGAAAGATATAGAAATTGTTTACATGTATTATACCATAAGACAATGTGATTATACTGAATACAAATAACATTGAGCTTAAATATTTAATTATAGTGATTACTTATGTAGATATAATTTATTTGTCATTCATTTACAGTCTTTTAACTCTATGGCTTTGTGACGAAGAAACATGAAATTTGGTGATGGAGAAGATACATATTGAATATATTTACATCTAGTTTACCATAATTTAATGTGAAAATGGTAAATATCAATAAATTCTTTCTTAATTATTTATTTTATTTATTACCTTTTTTTTTACAAAATATATGTCATGGACTATAGTATTTTAACTTTGTTTTTTAGTGGGGAAAAACCTAAACTTTAGTGATCGAGTAGGAAAATAAAATATAATTAATTTTTTACATCTACTATAGTCTATTATGTTTTTAGTTTAGTGATAAAAAAATCTAAAACTTTGGGATGGTGAAGAAAAATATTGAATATTTTTAAATGTAATATACCATAAGTCAATGTGAATACGATGAATATAAATAATATTGAGCTTGATTATTTAATTTTAATTGTTATGCTTATGTGTAAATTATGGGTCATTCATTTGTAACCTCTTAACTTAGTTTCTTGGAGGCGAAGACACCAAAGTTTTGGTGATGGCGAGGAAGAAAAATATAAAAATTGTTTACATCTATTATACCATAATACAATTTGATTATACTGAATACAAATAAAATTGAGCTTAAATATTTAATTATAGTGATTACCATGTAGATATAATTTATTTGTCATTCATTTACAGTCTTTTAACTCTAGGATTATTGACGAAGAAACATGAAATTTTGTGATGAAGAAGAAACATATTGAATATATTTACATCTTGTTTACCATAATTAAATGTGAAAATGGTAAATATCAATAAATTCTTTCTTTATTATTTATTTTAATTATTACCTGTTTTGTACAAAATATATGTCATGGATTCTAGTCTTTTAACTTTGTTTTTTAGTGGGGAAAAACCTAATTTTAGTGTTGGAGTACACAAATAAAATATCAAATTTTTTTTTACATCTACTATAGTCTATTATGTTTTTCGCTTAGTGATAAAAAAATCTAAAACTTTGGGATGGTGAAGAAAAGTATTGAATATTTTTAGATGTAATATACCATAAGTCAATGTGAATACGATGAATATAAATAATATAGAGCTTGATTATTTAATTTTATTTGTTATGCTTATTTGTAAATTATGGCCCATTCATTTGTAGCCTCTTAACTTAGTTTCTTGGAGGTGAAGACACCAAAGTTTTGGTGATGGGGAAGAAAGATATAGAAATTGTTTATATCTATTATACCATAATACACTGTGATTATACTGAATACAAATAAAATTGAGCTTAAATATTTAATTATAGTGATTACTCATGTAGATATAATTTATTTGTCATTCATTTACAGTCTTTTAACTCTATGGCTTTGTGACGAAGAAACATGAAATTTGGTGATGGAGAAGAAACATATTGAATATATTTACATCTAATTTACCATAATTCAATATGAAAATGGTTAATATCAATAAATTCTTTCTTAATTATTTATTTTATTTATTACCTTTTTTTTACAAAATATATGTCATGGACTATAGTCTTTTAACTTTGTTTTTTAGTGGGGAAAGCTAAACTTCTGTGATGGACTAGAAAAACAAAATATAATTAATTTTTTAAATCTACTATAGTCTATTATGTTTTTAGCTTAGTGATAAAAAAATCTAAAAGTTTGGGATGGTGAAGAAAAATATTGAATTATTTTTAGATGTAATATACCATAAGTCAATTTGAATATGATGAATATAAATAATATTGAGCTTGATTATTTAATTTTAATTGTTATGCATATGTATAAATTATGGGTCATTCATTTGTAGCCTCTTAATTTAGTTTCTTGGAGGAGAAGAAACCAAAGTTTGGGTGATGGAGAAGAAGAAAAACATAGAAATTGTTTACATCTATTATATCATAATACAATGTGATCATACTGAATAAAAATAACATTGAGCTTAAGTATTTAATTTTAGTGATTACCCATGTAGACGTAATTTATTTGTCATTCATTTACAGTCTTTTAACTTTGTGGCTTAGTGACGAAGAAACATGAAATTTGGTGATGGAGAAGAAACATATTGAATATATTTACATCTAATTTACCATAATTCAATGTGAAAATGGTAAATATCAATAAATTCTTTCTTAATTATTTATTTTATTTATTACCTTTTTTTTATAAAATATAGGTCATGGACTATAGTCTTTTAACTTTGTTTTTTAGTGGGGAAAAACCTAAACTTTAGTGATGGAGTAGAAAAATAAAATATAATTATTTTTTTACATCTACTATAGTTTATTATATTTTTAGCTTAGTGATAAATAAATCGAAAACTTTGGGATGGTGAAGAAAAACATTGAATTATTTTTAGATGTAATATAACATAAGTCAATGTGAATACGATGAATATAAATAATACTGAGCTTGATTATTTAATTTTAATTTTTATGCATACATATAAATTATGGGTCATTCATTTGTAGTATCTTAACTTAGTTTCTTGGAGGTGAAGAAACCAAAGTTTTGGTGATGGAGAAGAAGAAAAATATAGAAATTGTTTACGCCTATTATACCATAATACAATGTGATTATACTGAATACAAATAAAATTGAGCTTAAATATTTAATTATAGTGATTACCATGTAGATATAATTTATTTGTTATTCATTTACAGTCTTTTAACTCTAGGATTAGTGACGAAGAAACATGAAATTTGGTGATTAAGAAGAAACATATTGAATATATTTACATCTAGTTTACCATAATTAAATGTGAAAATGGTAAATATCAATAAATTCTTTCTTGATTATTTATTTTATTTATTACCTGTTTTGTACAAAATATATGTCATGGATTCTAGTCTTTTAACTTTGTTTTTTAGTGGGGAAAAAGCTAATTTTAGTGTTGGAGTAGAAAAATAAAATATCAAAATTTTTATTACATCTACTATAGTCTATTATGTTTTTAGCTTAGTGATAAAAAAATATAAAACTTTGGGATTGTGAAGAAAAGTATTGAATATTTTTAGATGTAATATACCATAAGTCAATGTGAATACGATGAATATAAATAATATAGAGCTTGATTATTTAATTTTATTTGTTATGCTTATTTGTAAATTATGGCCCATTCATTTGTAGCCTCTTAACTTAGTTTCTTGGAGGTGAAGACACCAAAGTTTTGGTGATGGGGAAGAAAGATATAGAAATTGTTTATATCTATTATACCATAATACACTGTGATTATACTGAATACAAATAAAATTGAGCTTAAATATTTAATTATAGTGATTACTCATGTAGATATAATTTATTTGTCATTCATTTACAGTCTTTTAACTCTATGGCTTTGTGACGAAGAAACATGAAATTTGGTGATGGAGAAGAAACATATTGAATATATTTACATCTAATTTACCATAATTCAATATGAAAATGGTTAATATCAATAAATTCTTTCTTAATTATTTATTTTATTTATTACCTTTTTTTACAAAATATATGTCATGGACTATAGTCTTTTAACTTTGTTTTTTAGTGGGGAAAGCTAAACTTCTGTGATGGACTAGAAAAACAAAATATAATTAATTTTTTAAATCTACTATAGTCTATTATGTTTTTAGCTTAGTGATAAAAAAATCTAAAAGTTTGGGATGGTGAAGAAAAATATTGAATTATTTTTAGATGTAATATACCATAAGTCAATTTGAATATGATGAATATAAATAATATTGAGCTTGATTATTTAATTTTAATTGTTATGCATATGTATAAATTATGGGTCATTCATTTGTAGCCTCTTAACTTAGTTTCTTGGAGGAGAAGAAACCAAAGTTTGGGTGATGGAGAAGAAGAAAAACATAGAAATTGTTTACATCTATTATATCATAATACAATGTGATCATACTGAATAAAAATAACATTGAGCTTAAGTATTTAATTTTAGTGATTACCCATGTAGACGTAATTTATTTGTCATTCATTTACAGTCTTTTAACTTTGTGGCTTAGTGACGAAGAAACATGAAATTTGGTGATGGAGAAGAAACATATTGAATATATTTACATCTAATTTACCATAATTCAATGTGAAAATGGTAAATATCAATAAATTCTTTCTTAATTATTTATTTTATTTATTACTTTTTTTTTATAAAATATAGGTCATGGACTATAGTCTTTTAACTTTGTTTTTTAGTGGGGAAAAACCTAAACTTTAGTGATGGAGTAGAAAAATAAAATATAATTAATTTTTTACATCTACTATAGTTTATTATATTTTTAGCTTAGTGATAAATAAATCGAAAACTTTGGGATGGTGAAGAAAAACATTGAATTATTTTTAGATGTAATATAACATAAGTCAATGTGAATACGTTGAATATAAATAATACTGAGCTTGATTATTTAATTTTAATTTTTATGCATACGTATAAATTATGGGTCATTCATTTGTAGCATCTTAACTTAGTTTCTTGGAGGTGAAGAAACCAAAGTTTTGGTGATGGAGAAGAAGAAAAATATAGAAATTGTTTACGCCTATTATACCATAATACAATGTGATTATACTGAATACAAATAAAATTGAGCTTAAATATTTAATTATAGTGATTACTCGTGTAGATATAATTTATTTGTCATTCATTTACAGTCTTTTAACTCTAGGATTAGTGACGAAGAAACATGAAATTTGGTGATTAAGAAGAAACATATTGAATATATTTACATCTAGTTTACCATAATTAAATGTGAAAATGGTAAATATCAATAAATTCTTTCTTGATTATTTATTTTATTTATTACCTGTTTTGTACAAAATATATGTCATGGATTCTAGTCTTTTAACTTTGTTTTTTAGTGGGGAAAAAGCTAATTTTAGTGTTGGAGTAGAAAAATAAAATATCAAAATTTTTATTACATCTACTATAGTCTATTATGTTTTTAGCTTAGTGATAAAAAAAATATAAAACTTTGGGATGGTGAAGAAAAGTATTGAATATTTTTAGATGTAATATACCATAAGTCAATGTGAATACGATGAATATAAATAATATAGAGCTTGATTATTTAATTTTATTTGTTATGCTTATTTGTAAATTATGGCCCATTCATTTGTAGCCTCTTAACTTAGTTTCTTGGAGGTGAAGACACCAAAGTTTTGGTGATGGGGAAGAAAGATATAGAAATTGTTTATATCTATTATACCATAATACACTGTGATTATACTGAATACAAATAAAATTGAGCTTAAATATTTAATTATAGTGATTACTCATGTAGATATAATTTATTTGTCATTCATTTACAGTCTTTTAACTCTATGGCTTTGTGACGAAGAAGCATGAAATTTGGTGATGGAGAAGAAACATATTGAATATATTTACATCTAATTTACCATAATTCAATATGAAAATGGTTAATATCAATAAATTCATTCTTAATTATTTATTTTATTTATTACCTTTTTTTTACAAAATATATGTCATGGACTATAGTCTTTTAACTTTGTTTTTTAGTGGGGAAAGCTAAACTTCTGTGATGGACTAGAAAAACAAAATATAATTAATTTTTTAAATCTACTATAGTCTATTATGTTTTTAGCTTAGTGATAAAAAAATCTAAAAGTTTGGGATGGTGAAGAAAAATATTGAATTATTTTTAGATGTAATATACCATAAGTCAATTTGAATATGATGAATATAAATAATATTGAGCTTGATTATTTAATTTTAATTGTTATGCATATGTATAAATTATGGGTCATTCATTTGTAGCCTCTTAACTTAGTTTCTTGGAGGAGAAGAAACCAAAGTTTGGGTGATGGAGAAGAAGAAAAACATAGAAATTGTTTACATCTATTATATCATAATACAATGTGATCATACTGAATAAAAATAACATTGAGCTTAAGTATTTAATTTTAGTGATTACCCATGTAGACGTAATTTATTTGTCATTCATTTACAGTCTTTTAACTTTGTGGCTTAGTGACGAAGAAACATGAAATTTGGTGATGGAGAAGAAACATATTGAATATATTTACATCTAATTTACCATAATTCAATGTGAAAATGGTAAATATCAATAAATTCTTTCTTAATTATTTATTTTATTTATTATCTTTTTTTTATAAAATATAGGTCATGGACTATAGTCTTTTAACTTTGTTTTTTAGTGGGGAAAAACCTAAACTTTAGTGATGGAGTAGAAAAATAAAATATAATTAATTTTTTACATCTACTATAGTTTATTATATTTTTAGCTTAGTGATAAATAAATCGAAAACTTTGGGATGGTGAAGAAAAACATTGAATTATTTTTAGATGTAATATAACATAAGTCAATGTGAATACGTTGAATATAAATAATACTGAGCTTGATTATTTAATTTTAATTTTTATGCATACGTATAAATTATGGGTCATTCATTTGTAGCATCTTAACTTAGTTTCTTGGAGGTGAAGAAACCAAAGTTTTGGTGATGGAGAAGAAGAAAAATATAGAAATTGTTTACGCCTATTATACCATAATACAATGTGATTATACTGAATACAAATAAAATTGAGCTTAAATATTTAATTATAGTGATTACTCGTGTAGATATAATTTATTTGTCATTCATTTACAGTCTTTTAACTCTAGGATTAGTGACGAAGAAACATGAAATTTGGTGATTAAGAAGAAACATATTGAATATATTTACATCTAGTTTACCATAATTAAATGTGAAAATGGTAAATATCAATAAATTCTTTCTTGATTATTTATTTTATTTATTACCTGTTTTGTACAAAATATATGTCATGGATTCTAGTCTTTTAACTTTGTTTTTTAGTGGGGAAAAACCTAATTTTAGTGTTGGAGTAGAAAAATAAAATATCAAAATTTTTATTACATCTACTATAGTCTATTATGTTTTTAGCTTAGTGATAAAAAAATCTAAAACTTTGGGATGGTGAAGAAAAGTATTGAATATTTTTAGATGTAATATACCATAAGTCAATGTGAATACGATGAATATAAATAATATAGAGCTTGATTATTTAATTTTATTTGTTATGCTTATTTGTAAATTATGGCCCATTCATTTGTAGCCTCTTAACTTAGTTTCTTGGAGGTGAAGACACCAAAGTTTTGGTGATGGGGAAGAAAGATATAGAAATTGTTTATATCTATTATACCATAATACACTGTGATTATACTGAATACAAATAAAATTGAGCTTAAATATTTAATTATAGTGATTACTCATGTAGATATAATTTATTTGTCATTCATTTACAGTCTTTTAACTCTATGGCTTTGTGACGAAGAAACATGAAATTTGGTGATGGAGAAGAAACATATTGAATATATTTACATCTAATTTACCATAATTCAATATGAAAATGGTTAATATCAATAAATTCTTTCTTAATTATTTATTTTATTTATTACCTTTTTTTTACAAAATATATGTCATGGACTATAGTCTTTTAACTTTGTTTTTTAGTGGGGAAAGCTAAACTTCTGTGATGGACTAGAAAAACAAAATATAATTAATTTTTTAAATCTACTATAGTCTATTATGTTTTTAGCTTAGTGATAAAAAAATCTAAAAGTTTGGGATGGTGAAGAAAAATATTGAATTATTTTTAGATGTAATATACCATAAGTCAATTTGAATATGATGAATATAAATAATATTGAGCTTGATTATTTAATTTTAATTGTTATGCATATGTATAAATTATGGGTCATTCATTTGTAGCCTCTTAACTTAGTTTCTTGGAGGAGAAGAAACCAAAGTTTGGGTGATGGAGAAGAAGAAAAACATAGAAATTGTTTACATCTATTATATCATAATACAATGTGATCATACTGAATAAAAATAACATTGAGCTTAAGTATTTAATTTTAGTGATTACCCATGTAGACGTAATTTATTTGTCATTCATTTACAGTCTTTTAACTTTGTGGCTTAGTGACGAAGAAACATGAAATTTGGTGATGGAGAAGAAACATATTGAATATATTTACATCTAATTTACCATAATTCAATGTGAAAATGGTAAATATCAATAAATTCTTTCTTAATTATTTATTTTATTTATTACCTTTTTTTTATAAAATATAGGTCATGGACTATAGTCTTTTAACTTTGTTTTTTAGTGGGGAAAAACCTAAACTTTAGTGATGGAGTAGAAAAATAAAATATAATTAATTTTTTACATCTACTATAGTTTATTATATTTTTAGCTTAGTGATAAATAAATCGAAAACTTTGGGATGGTGAAGAAAAACATTGAATTATTTTTAGATGTAATATAACATAAGTCAATGTGAATACGTTGAATATAAATAATACTGAGCTTGATTATTTAATTTTAATTTTTATGCATACGTATAAATTATGGGTCATTCATTTGTAGCATCTTAACTTAGTTTCTTGGAGGTGAAGAAACCAAAGTTTTGGTGATGGAGAAGAAGAAAAATATAGAAATTGTTTACGCCTATTATACCATAATACAATGTGATTATACTGAATACAAATAAAATTGAGCTTAAATATTTAATTATAGTGATTACTCGTGTAGATATAATTTATTTGTCATTCATTTACAGTCTTTTAACTCTATGGCTTTCTGAAGAAGAAACATGTAATTTGGTAGTGGAGAAGAAACATATTGAATATATTTACATCTAGTTTACCATAATTCAATGTGAAAATGGTAAATATCAATAAATTCTTTCTTAATTATTTATTTTATTTACTACCTTCTTTTTTACAAAATATATGTCATGGACTATAGTCTTTTAACTTTGTTTTTTAGTGGGGAAAAACCTAAACTTTTGTGATGGAGTAGGAAAATAAAATATAATTAATTTGTTACATCTACTATAGTCTATTATGTTTTTAGTTTAGTGATAAAAAAATCTAGAACTTTGGGATGGTGAAGAAAAATATTGAATATTTTTAGATGTAATATACCATAAGTCAATGTGAATACGATGAATATAAATAATATTGAGCTTGATTATTTAATTTTAATTGTTATGCTTATGTGTAAATTATGGGTCATTCATTTGTAACCTCTTAACTTAGTTTCTTGGAGGCGAAGACACCAAAGTTTTGGTGATGGCGAGGAAGAAAAATATAGAAATTGTTTACGCCTATTATACCATAATACAATTTGATTATACTGAATACAAATAAAATTGAGCTTAAATATTTAATTATAGTGATTACCATGTAGATATAATTTATTTGTCATTCATTTACAGTCTTTTAACTCTAGGATTAGTGACGAAGAAACATGAAATTTGGTGATTAAGAAGAAACATATTGAATATATTTACATCTAGTTTACCATAATTAAATGTGAAAATGGTAAATATCAATAAATTCTTTCTTGATTATTTATTTTATGTATTACCTGTTTTGTACAAAATATATGTCATGGATTCTAGTCTTTTAACTTTGTTTTTTAGTGGGGAAAAACCTAATTTTAGTGTTGGAGTAGAAAAATAAAATATCAAAATTTTTATTACATCTACTATAGTCTATTATGTTTTTAGCTTAGTGATAAAAAAATATAAAACTTTGGGATGGTGAAGAAAAGTATTGAATATTTTTAGATGTAATATACCATAAGTCAATGTGAATACGATGAATATAAATAATATAGAGCTTGATTATTTAATTTTATTTGTTATGCTTATTTGTAAATTATGGCCCATTCATTTGTAGCCTCTTAACTTAGTTTCTTGGAGGTGAAGACACCAAAGTTTTGGTGATGGGGAAGAAAGATATAGAAATTGTTTATATCTATTATACCATAATACACTGTGATTATACTGAATACAAATAAAATTGAGCTTAAATATTTAATTATAGTGATTACTCATGTAGATATAATTTATTTGTCATTCATTTACAGTCTTTTAACTCTATGGGTTTGTGACGAAGAAACATGAAATTTGGTGATGGAGAAGAAACATATTGAATATATTTACATCTAATTTACCATAATTCAATATGAAAATGGTTAATATCAATAAATTCTTTCTTAATTATTTATTTTATTTATTACCTTTTTTTTACAAAATATATGTCATGGACTATAGTCTTTTAACTTTGTTTTTTAGTGGGGAAAGCTAAACTTCTGTGATGGACTAGAAAAACAAAATATAATTAATTTTTTAAATCTACTATAGTCTATTATGTTTTTAGCTTAGTGATAAAAAAATCTAAAAGTTTGGGATGGTGAAGAAAAATATTGAATTATTTTTAGATGTAATATACCATAAGTCAATTTGAATATGATGAATATAAATAATATTGAGCTTGATTATTTAATTTTAATTGTTATGCATATGTATAAATTATGGGTCATTCATTTGTAGCCTCTTAACTTAGTTTCTTGGAGGAGAAGAAACCAAAGTTTGGGTGATGGAGAAGAAGAAAAACATAGAAATTGTTTACATCTATTATATCATAATACAATGTGATCATACTGAATAAAAATAACATTGAGCTTAAGTATTTAATTTTAGTGATTACCCATGTAGACGTAATTTATTTGTCATTCATTTACAGTCTTTTAACTTTGTGGCTTAGTGACGAAGAAACATGAAATTTGGTGATGGAGAAGAAACATATTGAATATATTTACATCTAATTTACCATAATTCAATGTGAAAATGGTAAATATCAATAAATTCTTTCTTAATTATTTATTTTATTTATTACCTTTTTTTTATAAAATATAGGTCATGGACTATAGTCTTTTAACTTTGTTTTTTAGTGTGGAAAAACCTAAACTTTAGTGATGGAGTAGAAAAATAAAATATAATTAATTTTTTACATCTACTATAGTTTATTATATTTTTAGCTTAGTGATAAATAAATCGAAAACTTTGGGATGGTGAAGAAAAACATTGAATTATTTTTAGATATAATATAACATAAGTCAATGTGAATACGTTGAATATAAATAATACTGAGCTTGATTATTTAATTTTAATTTTTATGCATACGTATAAATTATGGGTCATTCATTTGTAGCATCTTAACTTAGTTTCTTGGAGGTGAAGAAACCAAAGTTTTGGTGATGGAGAAGAAGAAAAATATAGAAATTGTTTACGCCTATTATACCATAATACAATGTGATTATACTGAATACAAATAAAATTGAGCTTAAATATTTAATTATAGTGATTACTCGTGTAGATATAATTTATTTGTCATTCATTTACAGTCTTTTAACTCTAGGATTAGTGACGAAGAAACATGAAATTTGGTGATTAAGAAGAAACATATTGAATATATTTACATCTAGTTTACCATAATTAAATGTGAAAATGGTAAATATCAATAAATTCTTTCTTGATTATTTATTTTATTTATTACCTGTTTTGTACAAAATATATGTCATGGATTCTAGTCTTTTAACTTTGTTTTTTAGTGGGGAAAAACCTAATTTTAGTGTTGGAGTAGAAAAATAAAATATCAAAATTTTTATTACATCTACTATAGTCTATTATGTTTTTAGCTTAGTGATAAAAAAATATAAAACTTTGGGATGGTGAAGAAAAGTATTGAATATTTTTAGATGTAATATACCATAAGTCAATGTGAATACGATGAATATAAATAATATAGAGCTTGATTATTTAATTTTATTTGTTATGCTTATTTGTAAATTATGGCCCATTCATTTGTAGCCTCTTAACTTAGTTTCTTGGAGGTGAAGACACCAAAGTTTTGGTGATGGGGAAGAAAGATATAGAAATTGTTTATATCTATTATACCATAATACACTGTGATTATACTGAATACAAATAAAATTGAGCTTAAATATTTAATTATAGTGATTACTCATGTAGATATAATTTATTTGTCATTCATTTACAGTCTTTTAACTCTATGGGTTTGTGACGAAGAAACATGAAATTTGGTGATGGAGAAGAAACATATTGAATATATTTACATCTAATTTACCATAATTCAATATGAAAATGGTTAATATCAATAAATTCTTTCTTAATTATTTATTTTATTTATTACCTTTTTTTTACAAAATATATGTCATGGACTATAGTCTTTTAACTTTGTTTTTTAGTGGGGAAAGCTAAACTTCTGTGATGGACTAGAAAAACAAAATATAATTAATTTTTTAAATCTACTATAGTCTATTATGTTTTTAGCTTAGTGATAAAAAAATCTAAAAGTTTGGGATGGTGAAGAAAAATATTGAATTATTTTTAGATGTAATATACCATAAGTCAATTTGAATATGATGAATATAAATAATATTGAGCTTGATTATTTAATTTTAATTGTTATGCATATGTATAAATTATGGGTCATTCATTTGTAGCCTCTTAACTTAGTTTCTTGGAGGAGAAGAAACCAAAGTTTGGGTGATGGAGAAGAAGAAAAACATAGAAATTGTTTACATCTATTATATCATAATACAATGTGATCATACTGAATAAAAATAACATTGAGCTTAAGTATTTAATTTTAGTGATTACCCATGTAGACGTAATTTATTTGTCATTCATTTACAGTCTTTTAACTTTGTGGCTTAGTGACGAAGAAACATGAAATTTGGTGATGGAGAAGAAACATATTGAATATATTTACATCTAATTTACCATAATTCAATGTGAAAATGGTAAATATCAATAAATTCTTTCTTAATTATTTATTTTATTTATTACCTTTTTTTTATAAAATATAGGTCATGGACTATAGTCTTTTAACTTTGTTTTTTAGTGTGGAAAAACCTAAACTTTAGTGATGGAGTAGAAAAATAAAATATAATTAATTTTTTACATCTACTATAGTTTATTATATTTTTAGCTTAGTGATAAATAAATCGAAAACTTTGGGATGGTGAAGAAAAACATTGAATTATTTTTAGATATAATATAACATAAGTCAATGTGAATACGTTGAATATAAATAATACTGAGCTTGATTATTTAATTTTAATTTTTATGCATACGTATAAATTATGGGTCATTCATTTGTAGCATCTTAACTTAGTTTCTTGGAGGTGAAGAAACCAAAGTTTTGGTGATGGAGAAGAAGAAAAATATAGAAATTGTTTACGCCTATTATACCATAATACAATGTGATTATACTGAATACAAATAAAATTGAGCTTAAATATTTAATTATAGTGATTACTCGTGTAGATATAATTTATTTGTCATTCATTTACAGTCTTTTAACTCTAGGATTAGTGACGAAGAAACATGAAATTTGGTGATTAAGAAGAAACATATTGAATATATTTACATCTAGTTTACCATAATTAAATGTGAAAATGGTAAATATCAATAAATTCTTTCTTGCTTATTTATTTTATTTATTACCTGTTTTGTACAAAATATATGTCATGGATTCTAGTCTTTTAACTTTGTTTTTTAGTGGGGAAAAACCTAATTTTAGTGTTGGAGTAGAAAAATAAAATATCAAAATTTTTATTACATCTACTATAGTCTATTATGTTTTTAGCTTAGTGATAAAAAAATCTAAAACTTTGGGATGGTGAAGAAAAGTATTGAATATTTTTAGATGTAATATACCATAAGTCAATGTGAATACGATGAATATAAATAATATAGAGCTTGATTATTTAATTTTAATTTTTATGCATACGTATAAATTATGGGTCATTCATTTGTAGCATCTTAACTTAGTTTCTTGGAGGTGAAGAAACCAAAGTTTTGGTGATGGAGAAGAAGAAAAATATAGAAATTGTTTACGCCTATTATACCATAATACAATGTGATTATACTGAATACAAATAAAATTGAGCTTAAATATTTAATTATAGTGATTACTCGTGTAGATATAATTTATTTGTCATTCATTTACAGTCTTTTAACTCTATGGCTTTCTGAAGACGAAACATGTAATTTGGTAGTGGAGAAGAAACATATTGAATATATTTACATCTAGTTTACCATAATTCAATGTGAAAATGGTAAATATCAATAAATTCTTTCTTAATTATTTATTTTATTTACTACCTTCTTTTTTACAAAATATATGTCATGGACTATAGTCTTTTAACTTTGTTTTTTAGTGGGGAAAAACCTAAACTTTTGTGATGGAGTAGGAAAATAAAATATAATTAATTTGTTACATCTACTATAGTCTATTATGTTTTTAGTTTAGTGATAAAAAAATCTAAAACTTTGGGATGGTGAAGAAAAATATTGAATATTTTTAGATGTAATATACCATAAGTCAATGTGAATACGATGAATATAAATAATATTGAGCTTGATTATTTAATTTTAATTGTTATGCTTATGTGTAAATTATGGGTCATTCATTTGTAACCTCTTAACTTAGTTTCTTGGAGGCGAAGACACCAAAGTTTTGGTGATGGCGAGGAAGAAAAATATAAAAATTGTTTACATCTATTATACCATAATACAATTTGATTATACTGAATACAAATAAAATTGAGCTTAAATATTTAATTATAGTGATTACCATGTAGATATAATTTATTTGTCATTCATTTACAGTCTTTTAACTCTAGGATTAGTGACGAAGAAACATGAAATTTGGTGATTAAGAAGAAACATATTGAATATATTTACACTAGTTTACCATAATTAAATGTGAAAATGGTAAATATCAATAAATTCTTTCTTGATTATTTATTTTATTTATTACCTGTTTTGTACAAAATATATGTCATGGATTCTAGTCTTTTAACTTTGTTTTTTAGTGGGGAAAAACCTAATTTTAGTGTTGGAGTAGAAAAATAAAATATCAAAATTTTTATTACATCTACTATAGTCTATTATGTTTTTAGCTTAGTGATAAAAAAATATAAAACTTTGGGATGGTGAAGAAAAGTATTGAATATTTTTAGATGTAATATACCATAAGTCAATGTGAATACGATGAATATAAATAATATAGAGCTTGATTATTTAATTTTATTTGTTATGCTTATTTGTAAATTATGGCCCATTCATTTGTAGCCTCTTAACTTAGTTTCTTGGAGGTGAAGACACCAAAGTTTTGGTGATGGGGAAGAAAGATATAGAAATTGTTTACATCTATTATACCATAATACAATGTGATTATACTGAATACAAATAAAATTGAGCTTAAATATTTAATTATAGTGATTAACTCGTGTAGATATAATTTATTTTTCATTCATTTACAGTCTTTTAACTCTATGGCTTTCTGAAGAAGAAACATGAAATCTGGTAGTGGAGAAGAAACATATTGAATATATTTACATCTAGTTTACCATAATTCAATGTGAAAATGGTAAATATCAATAAATTCTTTCTTAATTATTTATTTTATTTATTACCTTTTTTTTTACAAAATATATGTCATGGACTATAGTCTTTTAACTTGGTTTTTTAGTGGGGAAAAACCTACACTTTAGTGATGTAGTAGAAAAATAAAATATAATTAATTTTTTACATCTACTATAGTCTATTATGTTTTTAGCTTAGTGATAAATAAATCTAAAACTTTGGGATGGTGAAGAAAAATATTGAATATTTTTAGATGTAATATACCATAAGTCAATGTGAATATGATGAATATAAATAATATTGAGCTTGATTATTTAATTTTAATTGTTATGCTTATGTGTAAATTATGGGTCATTCATTTGTAGCCTCTTAACTTAGTTTCTTGGAGGTGAACACACCAAAGTTTTGGTGATGGAGAAGAAAGATATAGAAATTGTTTACATCTATTATACCATAAGACAATGTGAGTATACTGAATACAAATAACATTGAGCTTAAATATTTATTTATAGTGATTACTAATGTAGATATAATTTATTTGTCATTCATTTACAGTCTTTTAACTCTATGGCTTTGTGACGAAGAAACATGAAATTTGGTGATGGAGGAGATACATATTGAATATATTTACATCTAGTTTACCATAATTTAATGTGAAAAAGGTAAATATCAATAAATTCTTTCTTAATTATTTATTTTATTTATTACCGTTTTTTTTACAAAATATATGTCATGGACTATAGTCTTTTAACTTTGTTTTTTAGTGGGGAAAAACCTAAACTTTTGTGATGGAATAGGAAAATAAAATATAATTAATTTTTTACATCTACTATAGTCTATTATGTTTTTAGCTTAGTGATAAAAAATCTAAAACTTTGGGATGGTGAAAAAAAATATTGAATATTTTTAGATGTAATATACCATAAGTCAATGTGAATACGATGAATTTAAATAATATTGAGCTTGATTATTTAATTTTAATTGTTATGCTTATGTGTAAATTATAGGTCATTCATTTTTAACCTCTTAACTTAGTTTCTTGGAGGTTAAGACCCCAAAGTTTTGGTGATGGAAAAGAAAGATATAGAAATTGTTTACATCTATTATACCATAATACAATGTGATTATACTAAATACAAATAACATTGAGATGAAATATTTAATTATAGTGATTACTTATGTAGATATAATTTATTTGTCATTCATTTATAGTCTTTTAACTCTATGGCTTTGTGACGAAGAAACATGAAATTTGGTAGTGGAGAAGAAACATATTGAATATATTTACATCTAGTTTACCATAATTCAATGTGAAAATGGTAAATATCTATAAATTCTTTCTTAATTATTTATTTTATTTATTACCTTTTTTTTTACATAATATATGTCATGGACTATAGTCTTTTAACTTTGTTTTTTAGTGGGGAAAAACCTACACTTTAGTGATGGAGTAGAAAAATAAAATATAATTAATTTTTTACATCTACTATTGTCTATTATGTTTTTAACTTAGTGATAAATAAATCTAAAACTTAAGGAATGTGAAGAAAAATATTGAATTATTTTTAGATGTAATATAACATAAGTCAATGTGAATATGATGAATATAAATAATATTGAGCTTGATTATTTAACTTTAATTGTTATGCATATGTATAATTTATGGGTCATTCATTTGTAGCATCTTAACTTAGTTTATTGGAGGTGAAGAAACCAAAGTTTTGGTGATGGAGAAGAAGAAAAATATAGAAATTTTTTACACCTATTATACCATAATACAATGTGATTATACTCAATACAACTAAAATTGACCTTAAATATTTAATTTTAGTGATTACCCATGTAGATATGATTTATTTTTCATTCATTTACAGTCTTTCAACTCTATGGCTTAGTGACGAAGAAACATGAAATTTGGTGATGGAGAAGAAACATATTGAATATATTTACATCTAATTTACCATAATTCAATGTGAAAATTGTAAATATCAATTAATTCTTTCTTGATTATTTATTTTGTTTTTTACCTTTTTTTTACAAAGTATATGTCATGGATTATAGTCTTTTAACTTTGTTTTTTAGTGGGGAAAAACCTAAACTTTTGTGATGGAGTAGGAAAATAAAATATAATTAATTTGTTACATCTACTATAGTCTATTATGTTTTTAGTTTAGTGATAAAAAAATCTAAAACTTTGGGATGGTGAAGAAAAATATTGAATATTTTTAGATGTAATATACCATAAGTCAATGTGAATACGATGAATATAAATAATATTGAGCTTGATTATTTAATTTTAATTGTTATGCTTATGTGTAAATTATGGGTCATTCATTTGTAACCTCTTAACTTAGTTTCTTGGAGGCGAAGACACCAAAGTTTTGGTGATGGCGAGGAAGAAAAATATAAAAATTGTTTACATCTATTATACCATAATACAATTTGATTATACTGAATACAAATAAAATTGAGCTTAAATATTTAATTATAGTGATTACCATGTAGATATAATTTATTTGTCATTCATTTACAGTCTTTTAACTCTAGGATTAGTGACGAAGAAACATGAAATTTGGTGATTAAGAAGAAACATATTGAATATATTTACATCTAGTTTACCATAATTAAAAGTGAAAATGGTAAATATCAATAAATTCTTTCTTGATTATTTATTTTATTTATTACCTGTTTTGTACAAAATATATGTCATGGATTCTAGTCTTTTAACTTTGTTTTTTAGTGGGGAAAAACCTAATTTTAGTGTTGGAGTAGAAAAATAAAATATCAAAATTTTTATTACATCTACTATAGTCTATTATGTTTTTAGCTTAGTGATAAAAAAATATAAAACTTTGGGATGGTGAAGAAAAGTATTGAATATTTTTAGATGTAATATACCATAAGTCAATGTGAATACGATGAATATAAATAATATAGAGCTTGATTATTTAATTTTATTTGTTATGCTTATTTGTAAATTATGGCCCATTCATTTGTAGCCTCTTAACTTAGTTTCTTGGAGGTGAAGACACCAAAGTTTTGGTGATGGGGAAGAAAGATATAGAAATTGTTTACATCTATTATACCATAATACAATGTGATTATACTGAATACAAATAAAATTGAGCTTAAATATTTAATTATAGTGATTAACTCGTGTAGATATAATTTATTTTTCATTCATTTACAGTCTTTTAACTCTATGGCTTTCTGAAGAAGAAACATGAAATCTGGTAGTGGAGAAGAAACATATTGAATATATTTACATCTAGTTTACCATAATTCAATGTGAAAATGGTAAATATCAATAAATTCTTTCTTAATTATTTATTTTATTTATTACCTTTTTTTTTACAAAATATATGTCATGGACTATAGTCTTTTAACTTGGTTTTTTAGTGGGGAAAAACCTACACTTTAGTGATGTAGTAGAAAAATAAAATATAATTAATTTTTTACATCTACTATAGTCTATTATGTTTTTAGCTTAGTGATAAATAAATCTAAAACTTTGGGATGGTGAAGAAAAATATTGAATATTTTTAGATGTAATATACCATAAGTCAATGTGAATATGATGAATATAAATAATATTGAGCTTGATTATTTAATTTTAATTGTTATGCTTATGTGTAAATTATGGGTCATTCATTTGTAGCCTCTTAACTTAGTTTCTTGGAGGTGAACACACCAAAGTTTTGGTGATGGAGAAGAAAGATATAGAAATTGTTTACATCTATTATACCATAAGACAATGTGAGTATACTGAATACAAATAACATTGAGCTTAAATATTTATTTATAGTGATTACTTATGTAGATATAATTTATTTGTCATTCATTTAAAGTCTTTTAACTCTATGGCTTTGTGACGAAGAAACATGAAATTTGGTGATGGAGGAGATACATATTGAATATATTTACATCTAGTTTACCATAATTTAATGTGAAAAAGGTAAATATCAATAAATTCTTTCTTAATTATTTATTTTATTTATTACCGTTTTTTTTACAAAATATATGTCATGGACTATAGTCTTTTAACTTTGTTTTTTAGTGGGGAAAAACCTAAACTTTTGTGATGGAATAGGAAAATAAAATATAATTAATTTTTTACATCTACTATAGTCTATTATGTTTTTAGCTTAGTGATAAAAAATCTAAAACTTTGGGATGGTGAAAAAAAATATTGAATATTTTTAGATGTAATATACCATAAGTCAATGTGAATACGATGAATTTAAATAATATTGAGCTTGATTATTTAATTTTAATTGTTATGCTTATGTGTAAATTATAGGTCATTCATTTTTAACCTCTTAACTTAGTTTCTTGGAGGTGAAGACCCCAAAGTTTTGGTGATGGAAAAGAAAGATATAGAAGGGATTCATATTAGAAGGGATTCTGGTGCTAGAAGGGATTCATGTTCTAGAAGGGATTCATGTTAGAAGGGATTCATATTAGAAGGGATTCTGGTTCTAGAAGGGATTCATGTTCTAGAAGGGATTCATGTTAGAAGGGATTCATATTAGAAGAGATTCTGGTTCTAGAAGGGATTCATATTAGAAGGGATTCTGGATGTTCTAGAAGGGATTCATGTTAGAAGGGATTCTGCTTCTAGAAGGGATTCATGTTAGAAGGGATTCGTATTAGAAGGGATTCTGGTTCTAGAAGGGATTCATGTTCTAGAAGGGATTCATGTTAGAAGGGATTCATATTAGAAGGAATTCTGGTTCTAGAAGGGATTCATGTTCTAGAAGGGATTCATGTTAAACGGGATTCATATTAGAAGGGATTCTGGTTCTAGAAGGGATTCATATTAGAAGGGATTCTGGATGTTCTAGAAGGGATTCATGTTAGAAGGGATTCTGCTTCTAGAAGGGATTCATGTTAGAAGGGATTCATATTAGAAGGGATTCTGGTTCTAGAAGGGATTCATGTTCTAGAAGGGATTCATGTTAGAAGGGATTCATATTAGAAGGGATTCTGGTTCTAGAAGGGATTCATATTAGAAGGGATTCTGGATGTTCTAGAAGGGATTCATGTTAGAAGGGATTCTGCTTCTAGAAGGGATTCATTATAGAAGGGATTCATGTTAGAAGGGATTCATATTAGAAGGGATTCTGGTTCTAGAAGGGATTCATGTTCTAGAAGGGATTCATGTTAGAAGGGATTCATATTAGAAGGGATTCTGGTTCTAGAAGGGATTCATATTAGAAGGGATTCTGGATGTTCTACAAGGGATTCATGTTAGAAGGGATTCTGCTTCTAGAAGGGATTCATTATAGAAGGGATTCATGTTAGAAGGGATTCATATTAGAAGGGATTCTGGTTCTAGAAGGGATTCATGTTCTAGAAGGGATTCATGTTAGAAGGGATTCATATTAGAAGGGATTCTGGTTCTAGAAGGGATTCATATTAGAAGGGATTCTGGATGTTCTAGAAGGGATTCATGTTAGAAGGGATTCTGCTTCTAGAAGGGATTCATTATAGAAGGGATTCATGTTAGAAGGGATTCATATTAGAAGGGATTCTGGTTCTAGAAGGGATTCATGTTCTAGAAGGGATTCATGTTAGAAGGGATTCATATTAGAAGGGATTCTGGTTCTAGAAGGGATTCATATTAGAAGGGATTCTGAATGTTCTAGAAGGGATTCATGTTAGAAGAGATTCTGCTTCTAGAAGGGATTCATTATAGAAGGGATTCATGTTAGAAGGGATTCATATTAGAAGGGATTCTGGTTCTAGAAGGGATTCATGTTCTAGAAGGGATTCATGTTAGAAGGGATTCATATTAGAAGGGATTCTGGTTCTAGAAGGGATTCATATTAGAAGGGATTCTGGATGTTCTAGAAGGGATTCATGTTAGAAGGGATTCATGTTCTAGAAGGGATTCATGTTAGAAGGGATTCATATTAGAAGGGATTCTGGTTCTAGAAGGGATTCATGTTCTAGAAGGGATTCATGTTAGAAGGGATTCATTTTAGAAGGGATTCTGGTTCTAGAAGGGATTCATATTAGAAGGGATTCTGGATGTTCTAGAAGGGATTCATGTTAGAAGGGATACTGCTTCTAGAAGGGATTCATTATAGAAGGGATTCATGTTAGAAGGGATTCTGGTTCTAGAAGGGATTCATGTTCTAGAAGGGATTCATGTTAGAAGGGATTCATATTAGAAGGGATTCTGGTTCTAGAAGGGATTCATATTAGAAGGGATTCTGGATGTTCTACAAGGGATTCATGTTAGAAGGGATTCTGCTTCTAGAAGGGATTCATTAGAGAAGGGATTCATGTTAGAAGGGATTCATATTAGAAGGGATTCTGGTTCTAGAAGGGATTCATGTTCTAGAAGGGATTCATGTTAGAAGGGATTCATATTAGAAGGGATTCTGGTTCTAGAAGGGATTCATATTAGAAGGGATTCTGGATGTTCTAGAAGGGATTCATGTTAGAAGGGATTCTGCTTCTAGAAGGGATTCATTATAGAAGGGATTCATGTTAGAAGGGATTCATATTAGAAGGGATTCTGGTTCTAGAAGGGATTCATGTTCTAGAAGGGATTCATGTTAGAAGGGATTCATATTAGAAGGGATTCTGGTTCTAGAAGGGATTCATATTAGAAGGGATTCTGGATGTTCTAGAAGGGATTCATGTTAGAATGGATTCTGCTTCTAGAAGGGATTCATTATAGAAGGGATTCATGTTAGAAGGGATTCATATTAGAAGGGATTCTGGTTCTAGAAGGGATTCATGTTCTAGAAGGGATTCATGTTAGAAGGGATTCATATTAGAAGGGATTCTGGTTCTAGAAGGGATTCATATTAGAAGGGATTCATGTTAGAAGGGATTCTGCTTCTAGAAGGGATTCATTATAGAAGGGATTCATGTTAGAAGGGATTCATATTAGAAGGGATTCTGGTTCTAGAAGGGATTCATGTTCTAGAAGGGATTCATGTTAGAAGGGATTCATATTAGAAGGGATTCTGGTTCTAGAAGGGATTCATATTAGAAGGGATTCTGGATGTTCTAGAAGGGATTCATGTTAGAAGGGATTCTGCTTCTAGAAGGGATTCATTATAGAAGGGATTCATGTTAGAAGGGATTCATATTAGAAGGGATTCTGGTTCTAGAAGGGATTCATGTTCTAGAAGGGATTCATGTTAGAAGGGATTCATATTAGAAGGGATTCTGGTTCTAGAAGGGATTCATATTAGAAGGGATTCTGATTCTAGAAGGGATTCATTATAGAAGTTATTCTGATTCTAGTAGGGATTCATTATAGAAGGGATTCATGTTCTATAAGGGATTCATGTTAGAAGGGATTCAAGTTAAAAGGGATTCTGATTCTAGAAGGGATTCATGTTAGAAAGGATTCTAGAAGGGATTCATGTTAGAAGGGAGCTAGAAGGGATTCATGCTAGAAGGGATTCTGGTTCTAGAAGGGATTCAAGCTAGAAGGGATTTATCTTACATTTAGGTCTTACCAAGACGTTGTGTCTGAAAGAGAAAGAGAAAGAGATCTCTTGGGTGAATATACTGCAAATGTTGAAGATGTTCAAGGCATCCTAATTTCTGGGTGAATATACTGCAAATGATAGCTGCCTTTTTCTAAGTTCTGATCATTGTATTTCGTTTTTCATAGTAAAATAAAAAGTGATTAGATATGAGGAAATGAGGAATACATTACTTGACTCCTGTGTATAGATATTGTTAGTGTTGCTCATTGCATCTTAGTTGTCGAGAAAGAATCAAGTAAACAAATACTTGTTTTTGAGAAAAAAAGGCAAAAATAAAGAATGTTATTTCCTGACATATTTTCTATTGGAAATACACTCTACATTGAACTTCACTTGCAGTTTTCCAAAGATTAGAAATTGACCAGTTCGTTGCATCATCATCCCTGTAAGGCATCAGTGAATGTGACATTCTAAATACATTAGGATTGAGAATGAGATAAGTAGGGGAGAAGCTGGTACTTCTCCAAGTGACTTCAGGTGTGGAGCTTATCAGAATTTGAAGTGCAGTACCAAAATCACCATTGTCTAACGCTTGATAAAGCTGAAGGAGCTTATCAGAAGCATTTTTGGAGATGTCCCCACTATTCAACTTAGCAAACAACCCAGCAAGTCTCTTTGAGTTGTCTTCTATTTCCCGCCTCTTTACTGGGTTTGCACGTGAACCTCTGAGTGCTTTCGATGTCTCATTAAAAAGTCTTGTCAATGTTGTAACAATAGGCATTTGGTGCACTGACATAGTAAAAGCAAAAGTTAAAGCCAAAATAGAATAAGACAAGGAACACATGATAAGTGAAATACATATCATTGTTCAAGACAAATGAGTAGGGGTTCATGTTCTAGAAGGGATTCATGTTCTAGAAGGGATTCTCATTTTCATCAGCTTTAAACGGAACTGTTTTAGCCTTAATTATGTATCTGATGATAACCCATATTGATTATAATTATTAAAATTTTGGAACGTTAGTTCCCTCGTGATAACTAGGGTCGCTTACTGATTTTAACTTGTGTGCTCCCATACCTGATACGGGTATTTACACCGGTATGATCTTAAAAAAAGAATAGTTTTAAAAAGAAAGTTATATTTCAATTTTGTTAATTGAAAATAACAAGTTTCAAGGTTAAAAAAAAACAAGTTTCAATATTATTCATGGGTAAACGAGTAACAAACAGCTAGACTCCATAGCCCTTCTTCCTAGAGTCAGCTAATTTGATAGCAGCAGCAACCGACTGATTTGATCTCTGAATTCATTTCAACAGATGGGAGATATTAAAAGCTATCAATCTCTTTTGCTCCGCTCTCACTCACTTTCTCTCGCTGCCCACCGGCCACGCACCACCAGTCACCACCTCCAAAGCACGAGCACCCACCGCCGCGCTACCCAACAGCCGTCCCACACCACCGCTGGGAGATAGTATAGCTAACAGAGCTGAAGGTTTATCTCTCCCTCTCTCTTTTTCTTTCGGTTTATCTCTCTCTCTCTCTCTCTCTCTCTCTCTCTCTCTCTCTCTCTCTAATTCTCCGTCGTTGGCCGCTGAGTAACGAACACGAACATGTCACTCAGGTTTGCTATTGGGGTATGGCTCGCTCAGTCTCTCTCTAGCTCTATGTGTTTTGGTCTCTGCCTAGGTTTTTTTGGGGTTTTATTTTATTTTTCTTCAGATCTCTGCCCCTGCACATACTCATATAGCAACTAGGCAAGTGAAAGATTTTTAATAGCATAATGTCATTAGGTAAGTGAAATATTTGTTCACACCTTATCTGGGTAGCCTTTTCCCTGTACAAAAATAGGATTCAAACAAAATCTATCTCGGTAGCCTTTTCCAATGTATTTAGAATGTCACATTCACTGATGGCTTACAGGGATGATGATGCAACGAACTGGTCAATTGCTAATCTTTGGAAAACTGCAAGTGAAGTTCAATGTAGAGTGTATTTCCAATAGAAAATATGTCAGGAAATAACATTCTTTATTTTTGCCTTTTTTTCTCAAAAACAAGTATTTGTTTACTTGATTCTTTCTCGACAACTAAGATGCAATGAGCAACACTAACAATATCTATACACAGGAGTCAAGTAATGTATTCCTCATTTCCTCATATCTAATCACTTTTTATTTTACTATGAAAAACGAAATACAATGATCAGAACTTCGAAAAAGGTAGCTATCATTTGCAGTATATTCACCCAGAAATTAGGATGCATTGAACTTCTTCAACATTTGCAGTATATTCACCCAAGATCTCTCTCTCTCTCTTTCTCTTTCAGACACAAGGTCTTGGTAAGACCTAAATGTAAAATAAATGTAAAATTTCGCTTATGCATGTGCATAATTGAACTCGGCTTTTTCACATGAATGTGCGAAACTGCACATGGAATTCAATTTGCACATGTATGTACGTTTCTGGGCAAAGTTCCATTTCAAATTTCACTGATGCATCTGCCTAATTAAAGATGCAGGAGGAGAACGTGGATCAAAGTAGTTGTACTCTTTCCTTAAGTTCCACCCTTACTTAGTGTACAAGTTTAGGTTGGAAAATTGATTTAATTTCTCATATTGTTTTTTATTGTTGTTGCAAGTTGTCTAATTTTCATTTATATGTCTCTTAAGGAACAACAACAGTGCAGCATAAAAAAAGAACCTGGGATAGTGAAATCATAGAGTACAAAAATGATGCCCAGGCGTTGGAAGAACTCCTTGAGGTTTGTGAGGAGAAGACGAGAAGGATACTTCCCTCCATATCAGATAGAATGGGAATTAGAGAGTATAGGAAGGAGAGGGGTTTTGCGGGGCCTTTAGCACTGCAATATGGTGAAGATTTGACTGCTCTAGGAATTACTGATGATGAGAAGGCTTGGTTACTCCAAAATTTAATTCAGACTTTGTTGAATATTTATCTTTGGCAAACAAACCTCTTCAAACAAGACTCAATTTTTTTCGGAAAATTCTTCAACATGCTGATATTACTACACATGAAACCGAATGTTCCAGCCACCAATCCTCCACTGCCAAGTCTTCCAAAAGAAGAAAAGAATCAATTTTTTTCGGAAAATTCTTCAACATGCTGATATTACTACACATGAAACAGAATGTTCCAGCCACCAGTCCTCCACTGCCAAGTCTTCTAAAAGAAGAAAAGAATCAAGTATCAATTCCTAGGTACACATTTCCTTTGCAAAATCTATTTTTTGACTTTTTCAAAATCTATTTTGACCCCTGGATTTCTTTAATATTAAGCATTACAAAGAAGTGGCTATAACAAGAGAAACTACTTCATACCTGTTGCACCCCAAAATTTGACCAACCGGGTCTCGCATTTGGTCCTATGTTTCGACGCATAATCGCATTCGCATCTGCATATTGCATACATTGCATATTTTCATTTGTTTTGATTTTATTGGGATCACAGCTCTCGTCTCGTGTTTCAGGTGTTTTTTAATCAGTTTTAATAGGTAGAATCGATTTTTGGGATATTTCGGTGCCCGTTTATTTTTACCGGCTATTTTGTTGCGTTCTCGCAGTGTTTTGTGTCGTTCGGTGTTATTGTGATTTTGCTGGATTTTATTGGTTATTTTTTAGGGTTTAAATAGATTTTAATCATTTTTAGCATTTTATAGGATATTAACAGGTTTTAATATTTTTAATAGTTTTTAGAATTTTTAAATAGAATTTAATAGCATTTTTCATTTTTAGAGCATTAATAGCATTTTTAATATTTTTAATAGCTTTTAAATCATTTTAGGATTTAATAGATTTTTTAGAATAATATAGATTTTCCTATAATGTTAATTGAGTTTTTGAATTTAATTTTAGATATAAAGAATATAGTTTTGTTTTTCTTTTATAGAAATAAATAGGTTTTTCTTTTATAGAATTTAAATAAATAATATAGTCTTTTTTTTAATAGAATAATATAGTTTTATTAGGGATTTAATAGAAATTTAATCAATTTTAGATCTAATAGAGATTTATTAATTCTTTGATTAGTGGAATTCATAGAATTTTATTAGTTAGGAGTTAATTAGATTTTTTAGGATTAATTGAGTTTTAATAGTTAATTAGGATTAGATGTTTAATATTGTTTTTTTCAGTTTTTTTGGTTTTTGTCTGCATTTTCGTATTGGGCCGGTACCCACTCAATTCGCAGGCCCAGGGTCCTTTTTTTGTCCAGAATTTTGATCCAAGTGTCCAGAATTTCCCAGCTTTTTCCAGTTGCGTCCAGAACCTTCTAGAATATGCCAGAGTTCTCAGCATTATAAAACCAGCTCAGCCACGTGTGAGCAGGAGGAGGGACCCACGATTCATCACCACATCATGCCACGTTACCCTCCGTTCCACTCTTCTCTATCTGCCACCTCCCACACACGTGGAGGCCATGCAGCCTTCCCCTCCACTACCTCCCCACGTGTCCACACCACAGCTTCTCACCGGGAAAATGTCACCGGCCGGCCTGCATGGCCGGCGACCACCGCCTGACTCACCGGAAAATCAACCTCTCCCCAGATTCTGATCACGTCCATCGTCCCCTTCTCCATCCCCAACCTCCATCTCCGATCGGTCTTCATCTTCTTCCCCTCACCTTCATCATCTCAAAACCCAGAAATGCCCAGAATCCTCCAAAGTTCTTCCACCTCCGATCAATAAGCTTCCGTCTTCTCCGATTCACCGATCATCCTCATCGTTCATCTTCCACCTTCATCATCCATGATCAACCACATCCAGAAACGATCATCATCCTCACATGAATCTTCAAAGCGGTCAAGAACAAAATTCCAATCCACCAACATCGTCTTCAATCACCACAAACTTCAGATCATCATCTCCAGAAACCCAGAATCTGCAACAACCTTCATCAACCATACGTGTTCTTCAACAAATTTCCAGAAAAGCTCCCTCAAACTTCATCATCATCATCAACCTTCAGGATCTCCAACAACGAATCGTATTATTGCTCATCCAGAATCCCCAGAACGCAACTTCAAGAACCATTCTCCAGATCGAGAACTTCATATCAACAGCTCTTTGAACCTTCATCCACCTTTTGTTCATCATAATCATCGTCGTCTGTTTCCCAGAAATCCAAGCGCGCATTGCCAAGATCTTCAAGCAGATCCTCCCAACGTCTTCATCAGTTGGTTTGTGAAAGAGATAGAACGAAAGAGAAAGATCTGGAAGAGGAAGCGAGAAAGGAAAGAGAGATTGAGAGGGTTCAGAGAGAAACGGCGCTGTGAGATGAACAGTGAAGGGGTAAAGCAAGTCCCCTAGGGTTTCTTTGGTGCTGAGAAGGAAGACGGACGCGTGAGGGTGGGCCAGGCCCAATTCCATTTTTTTTTATACACACACCTCACGTTTTTGGCTGAGAGTGGGTTGGGCCCAGCGAACCAATTGCCAGGCACCCCCTCTGTTTTTTCCATTGCCACCCTCCCCTATGTTTTTGCAGCTAGCAAACTGGGCTGGGCCCAGTTTGTCCTTTTTATTTTTTATTTTTCTGCTTATCAAACCCCCCAGTTGGGCTGTGTATCCCCCTCCCTGTTTGGTGTTTTTTTCATTTTTTGTTTTTTTCTTTTGTTTAAAGAATGTGAAAAAAAGAAAAGAAAAGAAAAGAAATATATTTGAAAAATAGAAAAAAGAATGTGAAAAAAGAAAAAGAAATGAAAAGAAAAATATTCAAGAAAAATAGAAAAAAAACATATGAAAAATATTTTGAGAAAAGGGAAAAATATGTTGAAAAGAAAAGAAGAAAAAAGGAAAAAATATTAAAGTAGATTTAATATTTTTAGAGTTCATTTTCTTTTGGGGTATATTTTCATAGATTTTATTTTACGATTTTAGGATAGTTTAGAAGCCCACATGTTAGGGGGCTATTTTTTATTCGATTTTTCAGGATAGGACAGAATAGCGTTTCCTAGGAGATTTACTTTCAGTATCCACCCATTGTAACCATTTTTCAGAGATTAATAAAACGAGATTTGAGCTGTGGTCCCGAAGTAGCCGAACTACAGCTGCTCTGATTCTTCGTACCAGACGAAGATATGTAGGCATAGGATGCGATATCCTAGCGAGCACACTAACGACTAACTTTCTGTTCTCTCGCGGCTGTGCGATCGAGACCTTCCCGCTGACGACTAATTGTAACCCTTTTTTCTCTCTTGCCCGAGTGCATTTGAGACCAAGCCGTAGTTTTGCCCATAGGTTCCCGACCCTGTGAAACCAGTTGTTTTTCTCACTGCTGTATGAGAATGTTTTGTTTAGCCGTAGTTAGTCTGAACTACGTAAAGCTCTGATCTTCCATGCGGTGGAAGTACGTAGGCACAAGACGCGAGGTCTTGGCGAGCCAATTTTCCCTGTAGTCCCGAACTACGTTGACTCTGACTTTCTCTCTTGAGAATACGTAGGCATAGAGTGCGACGCTCTATCGAGTCAATTCCCTTCCGTTTAGATTTAGCAGCCGTAGATAGATTGTTTTGCATCCTTTAGACAACCCAAGCAAGCGTGGATCCCGTCGAGTACGACGGACGTGAGGGGTGCTAATACCTCCCCTTGCGTAACCGACTCCCGAACCCAGGTTTTGGTTGCGATGACCATACCTTTTCCCCGTTTTTGCAAGGTTTACTTCGAGCGTTTCCTTTCCCGCTCTGAGGGATAAATAACGCACGGTGGCAACTCTTCTGTCAGCCGGCGCCGATTTTCGCAGTAGCGACAATACCCTACAATTTCACCATGTTTTTAAGTCTACTGGATCAACATGGTAATTGAATGATGGAATGCTTTATATCAGTAACGATTATTCTACTTTATACTAATACAGATTGGGTTGTACGTGTAGGCTAGTTTGTGATGCTCATATTATTGTTACCCCAGGTGCTGCATGTCTGCCTCTGCTGCCCCAACTGGCCTCGGATTCTATTAGGCACTTGGATTATGTTATTTAGAGCTTGTGTTAGTGTTACTTTAGTTGTGATTTATGTTTTATCACTCGTGCTTATGAACTTATGTTTATTGGAGATTTTAGAATATATTGTTTCGATGCTCAAACAATGATTAAAGAATTGTTTGCTTCTTCTGCTCTTATATTATAATTTCAATTGATAATTAACATTATAACATGAATCCCTTCTAACTTTAATCCCTTCTAACATGAATCCCTTCTAGAACATGAACCCCTTCTAAGGAGAATCCCTTCTAGAACATGAATCCCTTCTAGAAGTAGAATCCCTTCTAACATGAATCCCTTCTAGAATATGAATCCCTTCTAAGGAGAATCCCTTCTAGAACCAAAATCCCTTCTAGAACCAGAATCCCTTCTAACGTGAATCCCTTCTAGAACCAGAATCCCTTCTAATATGAATCCCTTCAAGAACATGAATCCCTTCTAAGGAGAATCCCTTCTAGAACATGAATCCCTTTTAAGGAGAATCCCTTCTAACATGAATCCCTTCTAGAACCAGAATCCCTTCTAATATGAATCCCTTCTAGAAAATGAATCCTTCTAAGGAGAATCCCTTCTAGAACATGAATCCCTTCTAAGGAGAATCCCTTCTAACATGAATCCCTTCTAAAGAGAATCCCTTCTAGAACCAGAATCCCTTCTAGCATGAATCCCTTCTAGCTCCCTTCTAACATGAATCCCTTCTAGAACATGAATCCCATCTAAGGAGAATCCCTTCTAACATGAATCCCTTCTAGAATCAGAATCCCTTCTAACTTGAATCCCTTCTAACATGAATCCCTTCTAGAACATGAATCCCTTCTATAATGAATCCCTACTAGAATCAGAATCACTTCTATAATGAATCCCTTCTAGAATCAGAATCCCTTCTAAGGAGAACCCCTTCTAATATGAATCCCTTCTAGAACCAGAATCACTTCTAATGAATCCCTTCTAACATGAATCCCTTCTAGAACATGAATCCCTTCTATGGAGAATTCCTTCTAACATGAATCCCTTCTAGAACATGAATCCCTTCTAAGGAGAATCCCTTCAAACATGAATCCCTTATAACATGAATCCCTTCTAATATGAATCCCTTCTAGAAGCAGAATCCTTTCTAACATGAATCCCTTCTAGAACATCCAGAATCCCTTCTAACATGAATCCCTTCTAGAACCAGAATCCCTTCTAATATGAATCCCTTCTAACATGAATCCCTTCTAGAACATGAATCCCTTCTAGAACCAGAATCCCTTCTAATATGAATCCCTTCTAACATGAATCCCTTCTAGAACATGAATCCCTTCTAAGGAGAATCCGTTCTAGAACATGAATCCCTTCTAACATGAATCCCTTCTAGAACCAGAATCCCTTCTAGAACCAGAATCCCTTCTAACGTGAATCCCTTCTAGAACCAAAATCCCTTCTAATATGAATCCCTTCTAGAACATGAATCCCTTCTAAGGAGAATCCCTTCTAGAACATGAATCCCTTCTAGAACATGAATCCCTTCTAGAACATGAATCCCTTTTAAGGAGAATCCCTTCTAGAACCAGAATCCCTTCTAATATGAATCTCTTCTAGAACATGAATCCTTTTACGGTGAATCCCTTCTAGAACATGAATCCTTTCTAAGAAGAATCCCTTCTAACATGAATCCCATCTAAAGAGAATCCCTTCTAACATGAATCCCTTCCAGAATGAATCCCTTCTAGAACCAGAATCCTTTCTAGCATGAATCCCTTCTAGCTCCCTTCTAACATGAATCCCTTCTAGAATCCCTTCTAACATGAATCCCTTCTAGAATCAGAATCCCTTCTAACATGAATCCCTCCTAGAACATGAATCCATTCTATAATGAATCCCTACTAGAATCAGAATCACTTCTATAATGAATCCCTTCTAGAATCAGAATCCCTTCTAAGGAGAACCCCTTCTAACATGAATCCTTTCTAGAACCAAAATTACTTCTAATGAATCCCTTCTAACATGAATCCCTTCTAAGGAGAATCCCTTCTAGAACATGAATCCCTTCTAAGGAGAATCCCTTCTAACATGAATCCCTTATAACATGAATCCCTTCTATAATGAATCCCTTCTAGAAGTAGATTCCCTTCTATAATGAATCCCTTCTAGAAGCAGAATCCCTTCTAACATGAATCCCTTCTAGAACATCCAGAATCCCTTCTAACATGAATCCCTTCTAGAACCAGAATCCCTTCTAATATTAATCCCTTCTAACATGAATCCTTTCTAATATGAATCCCTTCTAACATGAATCCCTTCTAGAACCAGAATCCCTTCTAATATGAATCCCTTCTAACATGAATCCCTTCTAGAACATGAATCCCTTCTAAGGAGAATCCCTTGATGAGGTTTAGTTTGAGGGTTATTGGTGATTTGGAGTTGAAAGTTGGAGAGTTAAATTGATGATTTTGGGGGTGAAGGTCGCGTTACAGTTGTGATTTATGATTGATGATGAGGAAGATCGGGTGGATTGTGAAGGATTGTTGAAGAGTGCTTATGGTTTTGGGAATGGGGTGAAGAATCGGATGTTTAGAGAGTGACTCGGGCAGCACACCGTTGGCTCATGAAGGCCTCATCTGAGAGTGATTGGGAGGCAGTTATTTATAGAGGAGAATAAGGAGGGTGAAATAGGAAAAGAAGTTATTGTAGTGATTGTTTTGGCTGTGTTACGTTTTTATAGGGTGTCAAGTATTTTGTCGTAAGTGGTGAGCAGGGTCACGTTTTCGTAACAAATTTTGTGGAAACAAAATGAAGGTTGTGGCTTGAAAGGAAGGTTATACGTTATGGCTGCAACGTATTATGCTTGGATGTCCGTATTTGGTGTGGGGTTTTGATCTTGGTGTGTGATTAAGGCTGAGAAATATGTTGTATGTAGGTCCTGATGTACAATGCCATACAAACTTGTTGCAAGATGTTGTGACCTCAAATGGCACGAGCGGTGCGTTAGTAATCTTTTGTTTTTTTCATCCCCAAAATGTGTATCATGCTTAGGAAAGTGACTAAGGTCATGGTAGGACTTTGTATTAGCTGCCAATTGTGTTGCAATTTCATCTGATTATTTGGTTGTAACAAAATATGGTGATGGGCCTATGTCATATTTTTTGTAGATATTTAATCCAATGTGTTTTCTTGTAAAGTGACAAAAAGGATTTTTGAATTGTAATGGACTTAGTGTAATAAATAATGGGCCTCCTAAATGTACACTTGGATTTTGTATGATTTGAATTTTTTTGAAATTATTGTTTCTTCAAATTGTGTAATGAAAATGATTTTTGTAATGTGATATGGATTTATGGAATATGGTCTTGCAATGGATTCTATATTTTATGTAATGGGCTTTATATCCTCATGAATCATGACTCGACCCAATTGTTATTTACACCTCCGCAATCACATTTGCATTCTATGCTTGGGAATTTGACCTTTGAACTTAAATAAACTTGCTTGAAACCTTGATTCTTGATTTAAAGTATCATGACAATTAAAATTGAGATTTCTATTCTTGAACTCTTCACTTGAAATGAGATCTTGAATTAAGCATAAATGAATCATTCCTGAGTTTTGACTGAACCATGTTATCCTTGAAATCAGAGGAACATAACTTGAGATTAGGATCTGGACTACCCCAAAATCTTAATTGCAAATATATCGAGCTCTGATGATCCTCAGCCATGAAACATCCGCATTTATCATAACTTGATAGCCTGACTCACACAGACAACTTAAATAGGTATAAACCCTAATTGAAAACTCAGACCCCCGCTAATTGAATCAATCATATCCAGGCCTTGATCTTGAAACAAAACTCTTATCTGACCAAGATTAGGTCAAAATTACTTATACTGAAAACCTCCCCGCATACACATTTGTTCTGATATCTTCAAATGAAACTCAGTTCAATCCAATTCAACCTTGTGATACCTTGAGCAACAGCCACACATCTTTTTTTGGTTGTTTTTTTTTAATAAAGGTTAGTGGGTGGATGTACAGATGAAATTTATACACAAGTAGGACAAATTAGGGGCATGACAGATGCCCCTATCTAATTGGCTTAAACTAAATAAGATGAATTGCTACGACTTTCATTCTTTTGAGGTTGAAGTCAATTAGATATTAAGAAGACCACAAATTTGTTCGAAAAGAAAGAAAATGCTAGGGAAGTGGAATAACAAATCAATGTCGACCCTCGAGTGGACACTAAATAACCGGCAAAGGTCGTTATCACCAAAAGGATGATAACATAAACAATTTGACACTAAAAGGATGACAGACCTATCACCAAAAGGATAATAATAAACACACGACTCAATCCTGACACCAAAAGGATGGCGGGTCTATCACCAAAAGGATGATAGAGGACACACGCACACAATCCCGACACCAAAAAGATGATGAGTCTAATACCAAAAGGATAATAGAGAACACACAATATTTGGCACCAAAAGGATGACATACTCATCACCAAAAGGATGTAACACACCTCCGACACCAAAAGGATGATGGATCTATCACCAAAAGGATGATAGAGAACACACACATAATCTGGAACCAAAAGGATGACAGACCTATCACCAAAAGGATGATAGTTAACACACCTCCGATACCAAAAGGATGATGGATCTATCACCAAAAGGATGATAGAGAACACACTCACAATATGGCACCAAAAGGATGACATACTTATCACCAAAAGGATGATAGTTAACACATCTCCGACACCAAAAGGATGACAGATCTATCACCAAAAGGATGATAGAGAAAACACACACAATCCCGACGCCAAAAGGATGACGGGTCTATTACCAAAAGGATAATAGAGAACACACAATATCTGGAACCAATAAGATGACATACCTATCACCAAAAGGATGATAGTTAACACACCTCTGACACCAAAAGGATGGCAGATCTATCACCAAAAGGATTATAGAGAACATACACACAATCTGGCACCAAAAGGATGACAGACTTATCACCAAAAGGATGATATTTAACATACCTCCGACACCAAAAGGATGACGGATATATCACCAAAAGGATGATAGAAAACTCACACGAAATCTGGCACCAAAAGGATGACAGACCTATCACCAAAATGATGATAGTTAACACATCTCCGACACCAAAAGGATGAAGAATCTATCATTAAAAGGATGATAGAGACTCACATGCACAACATCTAGCACCAAAAGGATAACAGACCTATCACCAAAAGGATGATAGAAAGCTCACGCACGAGGACCTTTCACCAAAAGGATGAAAGTGAGGTCATAACTTATTATTACCAAAAGGATAGTAACAAGAAAATGATATTAAAGGTTGCCATTCACCAAAAGGATGATACATATACCACAGGTTCACAGATCGCTGACACCAAAAGGATGACGGTAAGATCAAACCACACAAGTTACTACCACCAAAAGGATGATAGGAACTTCCCAATTTGAGGGTCACCAACACCAAAAGGATGAAGGTTAGGTTGGATTGACAAGGTTTTACTATCACCAAAAGGATGATAGTAAGGAAATTGACAAAAGGTCAAGTTTTCTGAAGATATGACGAGTGAGACTTATTTGAGGACATCAATAAAAGATTGAAGCAAAGAAGTCACTGAGGAATACCACCCTTATGAACAAAAGGTTGAAAGGAGCCAACTCACTCAGGAACGCCCGAGAGGAAAGTTGGATTGAAGCAAATCAACAATGAACGCCCACTGACTTGAGAAACATTGATGGCTGAGCTAGGGATGCCTATTTCATCAACACAAGGTTGAGGAGAACAATTCAATGAGGAACACTCACTGACTTGCTTGGAGATCACAGTTTCATCAACAAAAGGTTGAAGTAATTTCATGAGGAATGCCCATGAACTTGAAGAAAATGCCCCTGACTGGGATGAGGTTGCTTTGGAATCTTTATCAACAAAATGTTGATACAACTTCGTGAGGAATGCCCACGGATTTGAAGAGGATGCCCCTGACTAGGATGAGGATATCTTTGAGCTCTTGATCAAGAAAAGGTTAACAACTTTGTGAGGGCGCTCACAGTCTTCAAGAAGATGCCCCTGGTTGTGCTGAAGATCGTTTGGAAATCTCGAGATTGATCCTGGATCTTGATCTACGCATGTATGAATGCTTGATGTTGATAATGATGTTCCATATCAAATGGAAATGCAAATGCAAATGCTGACGCACGGAGATACAAGTGTTGGGGAAGTATGATTTGGTTTTGGTATGCATATGATGCCGAATGCGATGCGTATGATGCGGATGATGCAAATGATTGTTAGATGCCCAACTTTGCTTATTTGATCTATCAAATGTGGGCATCTTTCACTCCTTTTTGTCAAGTAAGTGTTGAAAACCACTCTTGCTTTGGTTTGTTTGCAACATATTGTGTAAATGTCTTGGTACCTTTGGTTTGTGTGTTATTGTGCAAGAATTAGGCATGAAAAAAATGGAAATTAAGACACAAGAAATATGACAAAGAAAACTTGCTAGCGAAGCTTCCATCAAAACATCATCAAGTTCGCTAGGTGAACTATGTAGCGAAGGCTAGGAATCAATGCACTGTTAACAACAGAATGGAAAGGGCCCTAAACTCGCTAGGCGAAGGAGGCAGCGAAGAACTCGCTAGGCGAAGTGGTAGCGAAGCTCTAGCGAACACTCCCAGACTTGAGATAGAGGAAAAAGGACTATAAACTTGCTAGGCGAAGTTCACAGCGAAGGCTTCGCTAGGTGAAGGATTTATCGCCGAGCGAATATTTGGAAATATCTCAGGGGCGGTTTACCTGTTCAGAGGCACCTCAGGTGTCTAATTTGTTGTTCGCTAGGCAAAGGATCTGTTCGCTAGGCGAACATGACAAATCCTGAATGTACTATATAAGTATTTTTATTGCTTTTTAGGTCATAATCTATTATGTAATATTTTTTACATCCGAACTTATCTCTCTTCATTTATTTTAGAGAGAGAAACACAAAACCCTAAGAGGGAGGAGGTAAGCTCTTTGATCTCTTGTTGGGGTTTGGATGTAATCTTTTGATACCTTATGTATTTCATCTAGTATATGTTTGTGAACTAGTGTGGATTCTCTATTGATTGATTATCTTTGATTGCTTATTTGTGGGTCTTGACAAAACCTTTTCACATCTTTGATCTCATATTTTCTTCTATCAATGAACAAACTTTTGACATGGTTTTGTAAATTGATATTCATTGTATCTTCTATTTTATTGTGTTGATTAAGTAGCATGGGTAGCATGAGTAGGATCAAGACGATACTATGTGGGTGCGTGATAATAGTGATGAAGAATGATGTTCGCAACCATTTGGCATATTAGGTGAATACATGTAAAAAGGGTTAAGCGTGTGTACGTATTCTGATCATTGTGTTTTATATGAAACAATCGTTTATCCGATATGGGTGTCGTCTTTGCTTACCTGTTTATCTTTGATTTGAACTGTGATAGAGATATACTCTTCAGATCTGGATCTAGGATGATTACCTGTTAGGTCCTAAATGCTAGATATAGGTTTAGGCTTAGCATTTACGCGAGTATCAGTTCGTAATGCTCTGTGTTGTGTTTTTGTTAGATGAGAGATCACCAATGAGACAACATGGTTGTTCTCTTGATGCTGCGTTAGAGATAAACTTTGATGTGGGTGATACATAAAGGTATTAGACGAATGATTGAGTTGTGTTTAACTTGATCAGAAGAATGCATGTGTTATTAATTGATGAGATTCAATCCCAACAAGGCTCCGTTTATATTTCAATTTTAATTTATATTTTTTGTTTTTGTTTATGGTTCATTGAACCTTTTAAACCAAAAATTTTGAATAATAGGCTTAGAAATATGGAGAACGTTGAACGACGTTCGTATCGCATCGATCCCTGTGGAGACGAAAAAACTGGGTACTTAATTTTTTTGCTTGCTGCTTTACCGCACAAACAATGATCATAGACGTCCGATTAAATATGTAGGTAAGGATGCCATCATGGTGGAATTTTGGTAGTTTCCACTGCAAATTGGTCTTTGGGTGGAGGGAGGGTTTGATTTCCTCGACACGCAGTTCATTGAAGATGCCATGATTGAAGCAAGAGAAGATGTTTTTGATTCCCCAAGTCTAATCACTTGGTGGTTTGTTGTGAATTCGATTCAGAGAGGATCACAATTCTGCTTGATGGTCACCATAGCCTGATTTTTCCCCAGTATGAACATGGTAATGGTTTGCCCCTGATTAACCAGTTCTGACGTGATTTTAGAAGCTCAACTTTGACGTGCTCTGAGATGACTTGCCCTTGATCGAGCTGTTAAGGGATTTGCCCCAGCCTGTGGTTTTTAAGGTAGCCTTGCTTCGTGTCAGCTCCATTGAAAGTTCAAGTTCCTCTTTTGATTTCCCCTTGTTGGAATGTCTTTGACGTCTAACACTGATTTGCAGTTAAAATTGTACATTCACAAATGGTAATCTTAATGCAATACTCATTTAAGTTTTGAAAAAGTGTTGTTTATTCAGAGTTTCGTGATAGTGTGAGACGAATGGACCGTTAGTCCAGACGTTGTGATGATTTTGCTTAGTGTGTGTAAGATATAGTAAGGAAAATGAAACCAATGCTAAAGATTAGCAAATATGTGGAGAGTCAGTTTACACAACCTTTCAATAGTATGCTTTCAGAATAAATCCCACCTTGATTAGGTCTTTCGAGGGTTGCAACGTGGTCTGGTTCATATTTTATGAAACAAAAGATATTAGGCTCAAAGAATGATTTGTACCCACCCCTTCTTCGCGATGATCTCTAGTCCTACGTTCAGTTAATTTTGCACATGTTAGTCTTCCAAAAGGGTTGACGGTGTAAGCTTGATGATTCAAGGTTTGCTTGAACTAGCAGTCACCTTATTTTGCTTTTAATGGATGTCAGTGACCCTTTTGATTTTGACATGGTGGCCACTGGATCTTATTTTGTTTATGTTGAGGGTTTGAGGACCTCTTTTGTTTTTGTTTTTAATCCCTAACTTTTGCACTAACTGATTTTGCTTTTCGAGTCCATCGGGATAGCCTTGATTTTTTCCTAAGTCTCCTTTAAGGTGCTAAACTTAGCAGGCTCTTAATTTTTTTTATTTTGTTGGAGGATTGTGACTTTCAAATCATAGGTTATTGATGAACAACCATCAGGTCTTTTGGGTTTTACTTTATAATTCAAGTGTGTAGTTGGGCTAACTGAACACTACCTTGCCCCAGGTTGAGTGTAAGGGTTTATAGATCTGAAGGAAACTGCTACTTCTAGGCTCAAAGTGGTTAACTAGGGATTAACTCTTTATCTCTCCAGTGTTTGGGGAATTGAAACAATTCATGTACATCATCGACGAGATTTTGTCCGAAATCATACGTGTAATACCCCAAATTTTACCCTTAGATTAGTCATTTCATTTCGCATCCCATCTCATTTTGCTTTGCCTTATAACTAACACAAACCAGTTTGCTTAGTCTGTTGGTTTTGCAGGAAAAATCACGGTGCGCCGTTTAATTGGTGAAGGGCAAAATGGTCATTAATTTGCAGTTTGCTGACGATTGACGAAGCAGAGTGTCATTAGGAATCCTTCGAACAATTAGGGTTCCCATATCCGATCATGTGGCTTAGTTGAGAATGAGTTGAATTTTATGACGGTTTTGACGTCAGTTTTCTCGTGACACATCATGGTTTATTCAAGAGTCGAGATTCAGTCGTCGGTTGGATTTCATAAATGTTGTTTGACTCCTAATCCATAGGGAGTTGACTGTGTTGCAATATAATTGGATTCAGGTTAAGTCGGTGCGAGAATGTGCTTTGAGAAATTTATTTTGGCAGACGCCTGTTTTCCTGCTTTCTGCTGGTCAACGGTCGATTTTGAAGAAAACAATGGAATTTCGGTTCGTGTGGAATTATAATGAACATCTGTGGGTTTGATAATGATTGCTAGCCGAGCTAGTCAGGTTACCGAGTTAAATCAGTCGAGATACGAGATAAATTTTTCAATACGGAAGTTCGTTTCGCTGTTAATCGGATTTCTCTGCTTATCTGTTTGAGGCTATATTCACCGTTAATATCAAATACGAATTAATTTGCAAGACAATTTGTTTGAGCTCAGTTACGTCAGATGTGAATCGTGCAAAATGATTAATTGTCGAGTTCGAAGTTGGAAATCGGATAAATCTCATTTGATGAATTTAATCAATTTGATTTATTTGGATGAGTTTAAATCGGAAGAGTTCAGTCATTTGAATTTAATCGAACAAATTGGATTTATTCAGATGAGGTTATTCGTTTAAGTTATCAGAAGAATTATTTGGAGATTTTTATCGGAGATTGGAATTAATCGGATGAATTGGAAATTTAATTCAAGTTAATAAGAAAATAGAATTTTTTTTATTCTATATTTTTATTACAATGTTACAAAGATTGATTTCAATTATAAACGAATTTCTTAAATCCTAAAATGCCTAATTTCTCTAAGGTTGTCTTCGTGTCCGATTCTTCGATTGTTCCCAAACCTGCATAAAAATCGACAATCGAGGAAATAATTTAATTGGTTAGAATTAATAAAAGTTGGTTTTTATCGACTCGGATACCCTCAGTCCGGTTTCATCATCGGGTACGTCGGGAGGGTAACGAAATATTCCGCCGCCAGCTCCCGACTTATTTCCCGACCTCGGTAAATCTGGTAATATCTGTTCAAGACTTTTTCCAGGAGAGAGAGAGTGATTTTTTAGAAAAAGTGATTCTGAAAATAAGTGCTTTTGGAAAAAGCACTTATTTCTAAAAAATGGTTTTGCCAAACAGGGCCTTAACAACATTTCTCAAAAATTCAGAACCTCAACGGATCAAATCACATGCAAGTAACCAACTTCCCAAATTCACAGCAACCAATCTCCGAAAAAATGCCTAAATATTCTGCAAACAAATCCATCCAACAAACTAAGCGCAACAAAACAGATTTCCTCAAAGAAATCCAACAACACGCCACAGTTTCCTCAACCCAACCATGAGATTCGCAACATATAGAAACAATAGAGCCATGATAATCGCAAGAAATGCAACGAGTCAGCCACCAATATTGCACCCAAACCACAAATATCCAGGCCCATAAAGAACCAGCAACAACAATATAAAAAGATTCACCATCAGTTCGCCAAGAAAAGGGGAGGGGAAGTTCAGGAACCATAAAAAGTTCATCATCAACAGCAAGCCCAGGGAGGCCGTGAACCAGAAGAAGCAAAACCACCAGGGGCGGCGACGGAATCCCTAAGGATTCAAGCGTCGACCAAGCACCCAAAGGCGAACGAGACATCGACAACCCGCCATCAAGCATCAAAACCGAAGATCCGTCCTCAACAAGAACAAGAGCAACAAAAGCCGTTCCGGATCCGCAACCACCTCAGCCTCAGTTTTCCACATCATCGGTCACCACCAACACGCATCATTACCGCCGTTCGTACCGGCGTCAGAAATCATCCAGAAATCACAATCATCCGTAAGAATCAAACCTAATCATATGCTTTTTTTGTAGTTTGTTTTCAGGAAATATGAAGAAGAAGGTGCCAGAACAGCCATGCAAAAGGAGAAGAAAAGCTCCGAGCCAGCAACAATGGGGGGAAACCGCGTCGCGGGTGAAAGAAAGAAGAATATGGCTTTGTGCAAAAACAAACCCTAAATGTCACAATGCCAATCGTCCCACTCCCCCAATTTATTATTTCTTTTTTCTTTATTCTTTATTTTTTATTTTATTATTATTATCATTATTATATTATAACTTTATGATTTAACATAATTAAGAATTTGTTAAAACCATTTTTAATTTTTATAATTTAGTTTAAATTAAAATCCTTTTTAAAATCAAAACCCATTTTAATTAAAACATTAAAATAAAAACCTTTTTTTAAAAAACCTTGTCAAAATTAAAGTTTTTTCTTAAAATTAAATCACCTTTTAAAATTAAAATCATTTTTTATTTAAAATAAACTAGAAGCCTTTTTAAATTTTAATTAGAAACATCTCTTTAAAATTTAATATTTATAAATTGAAAAATCACTTCTTTTTGAAAAATTAAGATTTTTTTTACAAATTAAAACTTAACATAATTGAAAATTAACCTTTCAAATTCAAACCCTTCTTGTAAATTATGCAATTAACTTCAAACCTTTCTTAAAATGTGGCTAATATCTTGATTACAATTGCGAATGAACTTTGCCCGTTTATCGCCCCGTTAATTTTGTATAACGCTTATGTCGTTTTCCCACTGTTCCTCGGTTGTATAATTACTAAATCCCCTGTACTTTTTGCACTTTCGTTTTTGGTTGGTTGTAATTTATGCGAGGCTATCGTCACTGTTGTTTTCAATTCCGTTACCATTCTTACGCTTCGCATATTTTAATTCTGCCATGTAATCAATTATTCCTTTGCATCATTTACTGTTAATTCCCTTTCGAAGGATTAGGTCAAGCCATTTGATCGTCGAGTCAATAGTCCTCTCCTTTGACCCACTCAAAACCCTAATTGACTAGGCGTCCAGCCGTGGACTAAAATACCCTTTACCCTAGCATTAGGTCAAGGAGTCGCCGCACTCCGTTTTAGGGTTTTCCGTCGTGGAATACCTAGTTAACCCTAATTTCAACTCTTTACAACGTAGAGATTGGAGTCGCCGCACTCCATGTAAGCGCGTCCTTAAGAAACGCTTGCTCCCCTTGAAACCTTGACCATAGTCAAGAAGTTTCTAACCTCCCTTTCGAGGGGAACTACGATTACTCTGATTCCATCCCTACCCAGGATACGTAGGCACAAGATGCGAATATTGCCGAGTAAACGTAGGACTAACCCTTAAGTCTTTCTGTCACTTTTAACCCTTATCAATATACCCTCAAGCAAATAATAAAGCAAAATAGTAAACTTTAAACAAAAGTTTCCTGTAGAGTACTATAGAAGTTTAGGGTGCTAATACCTTCCCTAAGCTTAACCGACCCCTTACCTAGATCTCTCCCCGCATTGTTTACAATGCAAAAATTAGGTTTTCCTTCTTTTGACCTTTTCCTTCGGATAAATCAAAGATCGGTTGTGAACTAAAGATGCGAATCAAACTAATTCATAGTTTGATATCCTATTCTAACCGCAACAGAAAATGGCGACTTCACTGGGGAGTAGCCTAACTTTTAAGGGTTCCTCCTACTTTGTTTATTTCTTATTATTTGCCTTATTATTTGCTTGCTTGTATATAATATATTTGTTGTACCTTTCTTGGGGTATCTATTTTGTTGTGAGATAAGTCCTACACCCGGACTTGAGTGAACTTATTATAGGAGGTGATATATTCGACGAGGCTTATAGGGAGTGATTCCCGACCAAGCTGACTTGAGAATCACCGCACAGTTGAGGCCCTTTTGAAAGGTAGTTCTGTTGAACGAGTATTCGTGAAAACACTTACTATCTTCGATTGGAGCCTGTGATACTGGGGACCGTAGTACCTTAACACCACTTTGGCCTTTATTAGGACGTAGTGCAAGGACTATGAGGGAGTATTCCCAAAATAGTTGTTACGCGATACTACAGTCAAAAGAGGTTCTCTTGAGAATATTATTAACCACCGAGTCATTCGGGAAATTGATAATATCCGAAAGATGGACTGATGACTTTGGGAACTTCTTTAGAACCTTGTTTGGCAGGTACAACTAACCTATAGTACATACCTTTTGGGGATGGGTAGACCTTAACTCCATTCGTTGTTCCTCTAACCTAGGACTTTATTTGCTTGTGTGTATGTGCATTGCATCCATAAATCATCATA